>SNQJ01S0015916.1:5472-19429 GCA_010110895.2 Picea sitchensis | reverse complement strand
GAAGGATCAAGAATGAGCAGACCGCTCTGATACCATTGATCCGGATTTATGTAGGAACACAATGAAATACATAAATACACATAAACACATATATGCAATGGAAATAAGACTTCATTTCATTAATAACAAATGACTAAAATATGCTTACAGACAAAATGGAAATAAACTAGCTAGGGCGCCGGTAGCTTATCTCTGAGAAGATATGTGGCAGCTATTGGCCTCTGAACTGTTTTACAATGAGGCTCGAAGGCCTATTATTATTGAGAAACAATGGAAAACCCTAAACATCCAAATACCTAACCCTAGGAGATGAAACCCCAAGACTATGGGCCTCGTTTGGGTAAGTTGGTACATCAACTTCTCGGGGACGTAACTTTGGCATACGATCTCCGTTTGACGTGTTCCATACCTCGTTAGAAATATCTATCCGAGGAATCCAAATTTTGGGTGAGAAACATTGATCTATGGTCCATGTTGCTCCCCATTTTCCCAAAAAAACGTCATTTAAGGTCTCTAAATGGCTCCGGAAGTTCAGGACCTACAAAACTGCTAAAAATAGTAAACTGTGCGAAAACTGAAAAACTGAAAGAAGCAATGGTGGGGGTCCAAGTGGAATAGGTGGGTGGCCACCAATATCCACCTGGATCAATCCTAGGACTATAAAATACAAGAATAATGAATTTGATGGATATACCACACTTTGGGCACGGTAAACACATCAATGGATGTGTGAAGCAACTCCTAGCAAGGGTGCATGGAGGAATTATATGGATGGATAGGCCAATGCCTATCAATGTAGACTTGATCATAGTTATCACTAGGCTACCCACGGATGGGGAAAATCGAAAGCAGTACTTAGAGGACAAAACAAAAGTAAAATCCATCTTCGATGAAATCAAGGAAAATTATGGCGCGGAGAGAGGTAACATGGGAATCATGATCAATGACATTAACAATCCTACAACGATATTTGCGACAAGGCTATTAGGTTGCAAGTTAATGCATAAGTGCAGAAAGGAGGAATTACCAACAGGATTGGTAGCAGTTGTAGCGTAGTGCGCGAAGGGGAGCTCGATGACCTGGGCCCCTTATCTACTTAACTCTTTCTTGGAGGATTGCAAGGACACACAGGATTGGGGCTCTGATTTCCACTACTCATGGTTACTCATCCTCATTTCATTGGTAGGATGGAAAGAACCAACATACAATATGTTCCTGTAGATGACAAGAAAGTGTGGCGCAAACCGTTACACATCACTTCAAAGCACAATAGACCTAAAGGAAAAGAAAACAAACAACAACATATTCACTTTGTACTTGACAGAGATCCATAACCGATTAGAAGACACATGGAGGATTTCCCTAGAAACTGTCCAGGAGTTTGGACAAATAGAAAATTTCCAAGCATCACGCCATGGCATGTGGCTACAGGGAAAGAGGGATCCATCCAAGGTGTGGATAAAATTGAGTTACTGCGTGATGACACATGACATCTATATTGAGGTCCAAGAGTGGCATGTGGAGTGGAAAGTGCCAATGATCCTAAAAACAACGCCAATAGTACAAACTCAGACGCAGGGTAGAACTGTCCCCGCACAATAGACATGAAGGAATGGGGCTAGTAAGAAGAAGAAGAAGATGACTCAAGGTGCAGTGGGGGAAAGCAACTCCATACAAAAGACAATTAGGACACAGAAGAAATCACAACGTGGTTCTACACGGGTTCCACTGTGCACAGAGCAGACACCAAGAGGAGCGACAAAACATGTGTGCACAAAAGAAGTACAAAGAAAGACACAAGATATACCTATGGAGGAAGACATTGGGCATGAGACATGCATGGATACAGAGATTATAGAGGCATCTTAGCCATCATATGCCCAAAGAAAGAGAACAAGGGAGAAAGTAAGTGGCTCCAGGAAGAAGGCGAAGGCCCACAAAACACTAATGCACACATCAATGATAGCAGATGATGTGGAACTAGTATACACCACAGTCGAAGATCGACTTTCATAGGTATGGGAGAATGTTGAGAAGCATAGGGATTTAATTTTGGAACAATTACAGGAAGTGAAAACTACGATGGAGTAGTTGAGGATCAGGGCGGAGTAACAACAAAAAGAGAAACTAGCACAAACTAAGGAAGGAGTGCCTATTGGAGAAACAATGCAAATTACAATGTAGATGAGCACCAATTTCATCATAACCCCTGAGATGTTGTTCATCGACAAAGAGACAACACATAAGTCCCTAAAAGACATTGAGACATTGGACTTGGCATTGCCCAAGATTCCAACAAAGGAGTTGTATAAATTACAAGTGAGCGTCGCGCAGGAAATTCAGTCTAGGGCAAGGTCTGATGCGACGAACTTATAGTTGGAGCAGGAAGACAACACCTCACTGAAGGAGGTAGTTATCCAAGAAGGGCAGGTGAAGAAGATAGTGAAAAAACAATTGGACGAGATGGAGAAACAAATAAACGTAGTATTTCAAGCCATCTCAAACAACGCAGAATCAGAGGGAGCATCTTCAAAAGAGAAGATGAGGAAAATAACGCAGGATTTGGAGAAATATAAATACCAAATTAAGGAGTTGGAGGAGTGCGTAGTAGCCATTACTCCTCCAGAATTCAGAGTGCAAAGAGAGTAATACGCAACAACATTTGGAGAGAACATTAAGCAGAATATACATAGAATGATAGAGCTGTTGGAAAAGAGCGCCCAACTGTGGACACAACTCTTAGAGAATGGGAGGCTACAAGAGATGCAAGGGAAGGAAGACAAATTGCATGCAACAATGGTAGATGTAAAGCAATGACAAAAGATAATGTCACTGCTATAGAATATTAATACTACCGCATAAATAAAGAGCCTACAAGCATAGGAAAAAGCGGTGCAAGTGCATAAAATTGCAAGACAAGCTCAGTTGGAGCCCCTGCAGGATAAGGCAGAGCAATTGGTCATGGATATCGATGCAAAAAAATTGTGCATAGAGCAGATAAGCTTGGAGGGGGGAGATATATATTAAGACCTCCAGTCACTGCGCAGGTGGTAGAAGCCATGATAGAAAAGAGAAACCAGGATCAGGAGAAATGCCTTAAGATAATAGAGATGTACGAAGCACTGGCACCTGCAATGAAAGATGTTGGAGTCCGTGAGTGACTTGGGACAAGTCACGATGTCAGTGTTGGGAGCCTGTTGGCACAGGCCAATTTTGGGAAAAATCGAAGAATTTTTGAAGGAATTAAAGTAGCGTCGGAAAACAGGGGAGCACGCCGGAAATAGAGGAAAAGCAGCGCCAGAAATAAGGGAAAACCCACGCCGAGAAAATCAGTTAGAAAGTGGAAAAACTGTTGTGGAGTAGTTGGAAAGTGGACGAACACTAACATAGAGAATGATTGGATTGCGGACCAGCCGATATTAATTCAAGGAGAAGGTGAACAAACCTAACCTACTTAGGGTTAGCATATTTGTAAGGGTTGTGTCCCAATTTTATATAAGTAGAATGTATTAGGACCATGAGAAGATTGGTCATCGTTGTTGTTGTTGACATATATATTGTTGAGATTGTAGTAGATTCGTGAGTCGAGTAAGAGGTATTGTTGAGAGACTTGTGTGATCTATGGAGATCAGGTGTAATGAAGGAATGAATGTACAATGCAGAACACTAGATTTTGCATGAAGATGAACAAAGAGCCCAAGAAACAAATCTTTGTGGACGTAGCCCTAGGGGGTGTGAACCACATTATATCTGTGTTTTTTGTGACTGTATGTAGTGTTTATGATTGTATTTACTTTAATGAGTTTTATGATGAATATGTTACATGATAGAGGAATAAACACTGCGCAGTAAGAGTAAACTAATGGAATCTGCATAATAGCTCTAAAGAAATGAATGTTATATCTAGTGTTTAGATCAAAATATTGTATTACAATAGATAAATGCTTGTCATTGAACACATCCATCTATAATGGTTAATGAAGTCCTAGTAAAATAGTTGTGACAGTGGTCTGGAATAAGATCTAATGAGGGTTTGAAGGTTAACAATCAGTAGGTTAAATGTCTCTGAGAGATACACATCCCATCCCAGGGTTGTATACATTTGATTCTTGCGACCATCCATAGAAGCCATCTCAGGTGAGACTGCACAGTGCACTCTGTGTGCTGTGTTTCCTTATGGTATCCAGAAGTGCTAATGGTAGAAGGTTTTTTTGGTAATATTGTAGTTAGACCATGGGTCAACCCATAACAAGCCAACATTTGGCATGTACATCTTCTAGATAGAGTTCAACTTCTTCAAGTATCTTCCAATGACCTTCTTGAATATTCTCTTCTTTCTCCTTTTAAAGTCGCAATGTGACCCCATCTATCAAATTCTTATGTCCTTCTGCAATTCTAGATTGCGTTTCATATTTTACCTCATTAGTATTTAGGGATTCTTCAACCTTCTTGCAAATTTCCTCTTCAAGTTTTTTGATAGTGTGCTCTTCAAATTTTGTGGTAATATATTCACCCATGTTCTTTGATTCGTATTCCTGTAATTTCCTTTTCAACTTCTTAACATCATTAAGTTGATTATTCTTAAGCATCCTTTTTATGTCTTCATCTTTCTTTTTCAATTCTTCCTTTAATTAATTCTTTTCCAACTTTCCCTCGCTAATATTTTCTTGCTTTAAATTCTTAACCTCCTTAATGAGTGATTCATTAAGGGATAGCATTTTGGCGAACTCATCATCTTTATTAATAATATATTTTCTTAATTCTTCATTATCCTTCCGCAATTTGGAAGATTTTTATTTAGCTTGAATTAACTCATCTTGAATTTTATGCATCTCCTCCATCTTTGTATCCTTGATCCATTTATTTGAGAATTGTTTTTCAAATTATTCCCATGTGACGTTCCATTTAGTATCCTTATCAAGACTCATCTACCACTTCCAATATTCACTAAAAAAACAATTTATTTCCCTTGAAGGAGTTTATTGACGGAGACTATACTCCTATGGCTTTGGGCTATAGCCACAATAGAACGATTGACCGGAATAGAAAAATATTTAACTAACAACATAAGTTAAGTAGAAGTAACTAACTAACTACCTACGAGAGGAAGAATCACCAACCTAATTTTCATAGTTCGAAGTAGATCCCTTTTGCAAGTCTACGCTCAAAATCTTTCATTTCAAGACTTTCTATATCAAGCTACACTCACAAAAGAACTAGGTTGCACAGATGGTAGTTATTGTAACTACCTAATAACTTCAAACATCAAGCATGATTAGCATGTTAGTTTCCATATTATCAAATGCATATCAATTTTACAAAATCAAACCATAATCAAATGACAGGGATGAGAAAGAGAGGTCTATTATTGATATGAACAACAAGTTACATATTCATAATTCACCTGAAATTGCTTCTGACACTACTCCATAACCGGTTTCCGGATTCCTCTGCCCAGGCCTCTATAAGACCAACTCAATCCTCCTAGCTTTCCTTGCTCAACAAGTCCGACATAGATAAGGATTCTCTCAATGACAATATAGGATGGAAAGGATGAATGGAAACTGAGATTTCTAGATCTGAAGAGGGAATCTCAAAGACTCATGAATAAGGGCTTGCATACTTGGCAATAAAAGGCTAAGATAATGGTGATGTATGGAATGATGATATCTCCTCAACCCATTGGCTTATTTTATTCTCCAAATAAGTGGTTAGAGTAGTTATTCACAAGCAATAGGGGACCAAGAACCAATAAAACCTATAAACCATAAATCTATACAAGCTAGTGTTTAGGATTAATAAAATTCAATCAAATGTTTTTGTTGTTTTCATGTTGTTGTTGAACTTTGTTCATGAGTGGTTAAATTGACATCATGTCTTCAATCCATGGGGTTGTTAATCAACTTGTTGTGGCATGAGGAGAATTTACATTCTATAGTGGACATTCTTAAATGAATGTTTGTGTAAGCAATGATGATAAAATATCTCTTGAGGCTTCCAAATATATAGTTGGGTGAAATTTACTATAGGGTATATATTTTTTGTTCAAGGACCAAGGTATAAACATTGTCATGAGAAAAGGAATCTAATTGAGTACCATCACAACATTGTGAGATTAAATGCATTATGTTTTGGGATATCTTCTCCACTTCGGTTATATGCTTCTTTCAACCTACGATTAATGTCATTAAAAAACACCCTTGGTTTCTGATGAATATTTATGGATGCTAGGATGCATGTTGATGTGTGAACCATCTCACTCCATTCCTTAAAAAACTTATTTTGGACCTCTTGGAATGTGCTTGAGCATGAGTTCTACTTCTCCCACCAATGAAAGACCATTTCACAAAGAGCATTCTTATAAAATAAGTGAACTTGAAATCATTTATCGATTTCAATGGGGACACAAGACTCAAGATGTTCTCAATAAGATTCATATAAGTTCCCATTTGTTAGGCCATGATACAAGGGAACCTAAGCAAGAGGCATGTTAGTTAAACCAAAACTAGACTGATCCATCACTACAATAGTGAATTTATAGAGGTTGGTGGTAGTGGGATTGCTAATAAGTATGCAACCACTAAAATAATGTTAGATTATTCTATAATATGTACTCAAGGAGTCATAGAAGTGCACACAAGTGAAAGAGAGATAGGATTATGTGCTCTAGATGAAGTACTTTCCTCGTGTGGTGGTGTGAGGTATATTCAATAAGTAACAAAATTCTCAACAAATACACCCAAATATTCAACATAGGTAGTTCATGATTGGGATCAAAGTAAATATAATGTGAATCATAGGTAAAGGTACAATAAGGCACTAATCACCTTTGCAAATAGCATTATTTTTCTATGGATGAAGTCATTGGGAGCATGGAAGGTTCTCTTGGAAAATATTTTATTCTTCCTCCCATTGTCAATAGGATTCTACCTAGGACTCTAGTGTCAAAGGGGAATATGTTGAGTTGAAGGGATAGGAAGTGGTTGATTCACCTTCATAAGGTGACATACATACCCATGTGCTACAAGAAACGACATGTTTTCAGCCTCAGAACTAGTTGACTATTGCCTCAATTTACATTAATTGGATCTATACATTGCATGTTATTTTACATTATAACATTTTTCATCAAAACCAACATAGCACAATTCAAGCTTCATATAAATTGCCATAGTGAAATACAATTAAAATACTTGCACAAAACAAGAGCTCACTTCTTCCAAGCACATAAAACAAGCTCAAACACTATTACTCACATGAACAATATAAGAAAACATCACCCTATATGCCCCAAGAAGCTCTAAAAATCAAGCTTCGATACCATAATGTAAGCTCAAACACTATTACCCATATGAACAATATAAGAAAAGATCACCCTATATTCCCCCAAGAAGCTCTAAAAATCAAGCTTTGATACCATAATGTCCTTTCTACATGGTGCAAAATGAGATTTACATTTAAGTGTATTGTACTAGAACCCAAGAATCTCATATTATGTTTATATAGGGGTTATTTTTGTGTAAGTTAAAGATTTTTTTTTTCCACAACTATTTTATGACACTTATCACTAAAATTTTATGAAGAATTTTTGGGTATAGACATTGATTAGTTCTACTAATGTCAAAACACACACCGTTAATTGCAAAACAAAACTTCCAAATTAAAAATAGAAAAACCACCTTCAAACAACCATACAATAAAAATAAAAACCATTTTCCTACAATTATTCAAAAAAATACAAAATGAATGACATGGTGATTTACTATATTAACAATATAAACATGAACTGATAAAAATAACTTAACAATATAAACATGAACTAATAAAAGAACTAAACAACAAGAATCCAAGGTATATAAAAATTATCCAAAATGTCCCTCACTATACCATTCATCCTCACAACCCTTAAGAACATGGAGAAACAAACTATACCCTCTAACTTAGATCACTATACCATTCATCCTCACAACCCTTAAGAACATGGAGAAACAAACTATACCCTCTAAGTTAGATCAAATGAAACTTTNGGTTTGTGCTTCTTAAACAGGTTCACCATCCCACAAATCCAAATATGAAGCGACAAGGATGACACTAGCGAGGATCAAGTGTCATTTAAAAGGTATGTCATTTGTCCCTCTCTGAACTAGTTTATATGACGATGAAGTTTGAGGTGAATTTTGTATTCTGCCTTGTTTTTTTCTAGCTTCCTGTTGAAGTTAGGGAGATTAGTTTGTGTTCGCACTTACCGATTTGTCCGATAATACATTGGTTTCCAATGAATATTTTTGAATACTAGGATGCATGTTGATGTGTGAACCATCGCACTCCATTCCTTAAGAAACTTATTGTGGACCTCTTGGAATGTGCTTGAGTGTGAGTTCTACTTCTCCCACCAATGAAAGACCATTTCACAAAGAGTATTCTTATAAAATAAGTGAACTTGAAATCATTTCTCGATTTCAATGGGGATACAAGACTCAAGATGTTCTCAATAAGAAGCATATAAGTTTCAATTTATTAGGCCATGATACAAGGGAACCTAAGAAAGAGGCATGTTAGTTACACCAAAAGTAGACTGATCCATCACTACAGTAGCGAATTTATAGGGGTTGGAATAACTATGCAACCACTAAAATAGTGTTAGATTATTCTATAATATGTACTCAAGGAGTCATAGAAGTGCACACAAGTGAAAGAGAGATAGGAGTATGTGCTCTAGATGAAGTACCTTCCTCTTGTGGTGGTGTGAACTATATTCAATAAGTAACAAACTTCTCAACAAACACACCCAAATCTTCAACATAGGTAGTTCATGATTGGGATCAAATTAAATAGAATGTGAATCATAGGTAAAGAAACAATAAGGCACCCACCACCTTTGCAAAGAGAATTTGTTTTCTCTGGATGAAGTCATTGGGAGCGTGGAAGGTTCTCTTGGAAAAGCTTTTATTCTTCCTCCCATTGTCAAAAGGATTCTACCTAGGACTCTAGTGTCAAAGGGGAAGATGTTGAGTTGAAGGGATAGGATATGGTTGATTCACCTTCATAAGGTGACATATATACCCATGTGCTACAAGAAACGACATGTTTTCAGCCTCATAACTAGTTGACTATTGCCTCAATTTACATTAATTGGATCTATACATTGCATGTTATTTTACATTATAACATTTTTCATCAAAACCAACATAGCACAATTCAAGCTTCATATAAATGGTCATAGTGCAATACAATTAAAATACTTTCAAAAAACAAGAGTTCACTTCTTTCCAAGCACATAAAACAAGCTCAAACACTATTACCCACATGAACAATATAAGCAAACATCACCCTATATGCCCCAAGAAGCTCTAAAAATCAAGCTTTGATACCATAATGTAAGCTCAAACACTATTACCCACATGAACAATATAAGCAAACATCACCCTATATGCCCCAAGAAGCTCTAAAAATCAAGCTTTGATACCATAATGTAAGCTCAAACACTATTACCCACATGAACAATATAAGCAAACATCACCCTATATGCCCCAAGAAGCTCTAAAAATCAAGCTTTGATACCATAATGTAAGCTCAAACACTATTACCCACATGAACAATATAAGCAAACATCACCCTAATGTCCTTTCTACACGATGCAAAAGGAGATTTACATTTAAGTGTATTGTACTAGAACCCAAGAATCTCATATTATGTTTATATAAAGGTTATTTTCGTGTAAGTTATATATATTTTTTTTCCAAAACTATTTTATGACACTTATCACTAAAATTTTATGAAGAGTGTTTGGGTATAGACATTGATTAGTTCTACTAATGTCAAAACACACACAATTAATTAATTGCAAAACAAAACTTCCAAATTAAAAATAGAAAAAACCACCTTCAAACAACCATACAATAAAAATAAAAACCATTTTCCTATAATTATTCAAAACAATACAAAATGAATGACACCATGATTTACTATATTAACAATATAAAAATGAACTGATAAACATGAGCTAGTAAAAGAACTAAATAGCAAGAATCCAAGGTATATAATAAATCCCATTCATCCTCACTACCCTTAAGAACATGGAGAAACAAACTATACCCTCTAACTTAGATCACTATACCAATCATCCTCACAACCCTTAAGAACATGGAGAAACACACTATACCCTCTAACTTAGATCACTATATCATTCATCCTCACAACTCTTAAGAACATGGAGAAACAAACTATACCCTCTAACTTACATCAAATGAAACTTTGATTGACACCAAAATTGAAATTGACTAGATGTTATTTGATGATTTCAATTCTATTGTTAAATGACCTTTTATGTGAAATAAATTTGTAACAAACAGATCTGTTTTTTTGGCAAAGAATAAAGCCCAAATTTTCAATTTTAAGCAAAGACTAGGCCCAAATTTTCAAAAAGTTGGAATTGACTAAATATTATAATTTCAATTCTATTGTTCAATGACCTTTTATGTGAACTAAATTTGTAACAAACAGATCTGTTTTTTTGGCAAAGAATAGAGACTTTAAGCAAAGACTAAGCCCAAATTTTCAAAACTGGTTTGAATTTAGCAAATTGAAATAAATTTATAATAAATAAATCTGTTTTTTTTTTCAAAAAATAGATCCCAAATTTTCAATTTTAAGCAAAGACTATGTCCAAATTTTCAAAGCTCTTTTGAATTTAACACAATTGAAGCTCCATGCATTTCAAAACCTACATTTCAATTCAAAATCTTTCCAAGGATTTTGCTCCATTTCACTTGCACAAAACAAGAGTTCACTTCTTTCCAATCATATAAAACAAGTTCAAACACTATTACCCACATGAACAATATAAGCAAACATCACCCTATATGCCCCAAGAAGCTCTAAAAATCAAGCTTCAATACGATAATGTAAGCTCAAACACTCTTACCCACATGAACAATATAAGCAAACATCACCCTATATGCCCCAAGAAGCTCTAAAAATCAAGCTTAGATACCATAATGTCCTTTCTACACGATGCAAAAGGAGATTTACATTTAAGTGTATTGTACTATAACCCAAGAATCTCATATTATGTTTATATAGAGGCTATTTTCGTGTAAGTTAAAGATTTTTTTTTTCCAAAACTATTTTATGACACTTATCACTAAAATTTTATGAAGAGTGTTTGGGTATAGACATTGATTAGTTCTACTAATGTCAAAACACGCACAATTAATTGCAAAACAAAACTTCCAAATTAAAAATAGAAAAAACCACCTTCAAACAACCATACAATAAAAATAAAAACCATTTTCCTATAATTATTCAAAACAATACAAAATGAATGACACCATGATTTACTATATTAACAATATAAAAATGAATTGATAAAAAAAAACTTTACAACATAAACATGAACTAGTAAAAGAACTAAATAGCAAGAATCCAAAGTATATAATAAATCCCATTCATCCTCACGACCCTTAAGAACATGGAGAAACAAACTATACCCTCTAACTTAGATCACTATACCATTCATCCTCACAACCCTTAAGAACATGGAGAAACAAACTATACCCTCTAACTTAGATCATTATACCATTCATTCTCACAACCCTTAAGAACATGGAGAAACAAACTATACCCTCTAACTTACATCAAATGAAACTTTGGTTATCCTCACAACCCTTAAGAACATGGAGAAACAAACTATACCCTCTAACTTACATCAAATGAAACTTTGATTGACACCAAAATTGGAATTGACTAGATGTTATTTGATGATTTCAATTCTATTGTTAAATGACCTTTTATGTGAAATAAATTTGTAACAAACAGATCTGTTTTTTTGGCAAAGAATAGAGCCCAAATTTTCAATTTTAAGCAAAGACTAGGCCCAAATTTTCAAAAAATTGGAATTGACTAAATGTTATAATTTCAATTCTATTGTTCAATGACCTTTTATGTGAACTAAATTTGTAACAAACAGATATGTTTTTTTGCAAAGAATAAAGACTTCAAGCAAAGACTAAGCCCAAATTTTCAAAACTGGTTTGAATTTAGCAAATTGAAATAAATTTTGAATTTAGCAAATTGAAATAAATTTATAATAAATAGATCTGTTTTTTTTATAAAAAAATAGATCCCAAATTTTCAATTTTAAGTAAAGACTATGTCCAACAAAGCTATTTTGAATTTAACACGATTGAAGCTCCATGCATTTCAAAACCTACATTTCAATTCAAAATCTTTCCAAGGATTTTGCTCCATTTTAAATAATGAAATACTTGGAAAATACATTAAAAATTATTACATTGTAATTAAAAAAACTGCTCCCTTTAACCTTACTTTTATCAGCTACTTCAATGATAATAAGCAATGAATGTGACCTATTTATTACTTAACTATAAACCAGATGTACACCCGTATGACGGTTACGTTAATAAACAAGGCACTATCTTTCAAGTCAGACTTGGTTACTGGTTTCTTAAGATCTATCTCTGTACTTGTAAAACAATTTCTCAACACACTCTCTGATCAGGCCGCAGAGCCAATTGTGTACTTCTGCCAAAAATCAAGACACGGTAACATGTACTTGCGTGGAGTTGTAGAAAAACTAAAACTCACTCCATTCGAAAACAATGACAGAATAAGCAAATACAAATGTTCGAATGCACAGAGGGATGTATCACTGAGGTAATCTGTAATGCAACTGGCGATTGCGTAGCTGCAGAATTGTACAATATATTTACGTTCACTTCATTATGAACACTCAATCTGCTTGCCTGCTCTGCCGGTACCGTTTCTCTCTGCATGTTCCTCCTTTGCCAGCTCGCTGTAGAGCAAAAGATGAATCCCATCGACGGTGGGCAGTGACATTACGTTAGCGTGGTGAGAGTGCGTGTCAGAATGCAATGCCAGGCAAAGGCAAACGAAAGCTGTGGAATTCCGGACATTCATTCAGTCTGTCAGTTCTTTAGAGAATCTTATGCTCCCGCTTCTTGAAACCAACTCAACGAATAATTCACGAACCCTGCCAGGCACAAACACCTGTACCCTCTACACAATTTCTTTCCTAACCATACACGCATTTCCTTTTTTTCAATCACCCCACTCTTCAAACCTTTGAGCTTTTCACCTCCATTAGTCTGTCTTTAACTTTAAACACCCAAGGATTGACAAAACAAGTCTTTGCAGTATCAGGAGCCTGCCTACTGCCAATAGCCTGCTGACCATCCTCGTCTTTTGTGTGGTTTGAAGAGTAATATTGCAATCTACAGAGACAAAAATGCAGGAGCAGTTTGGAAAAACGATGGCGAAATGCAACAACTGAGCAATATTGATCAGTAATTTCAGGTGAGTACACTTGTTTTCTGACGACCTGTCCATCACCATGTTTAGAAACCCCACATACCACTTAATTTCTGAACTGGATATTTCTCCTCTGCAAGTTTTCGATTGGTTCCTACATAAGCCTGGTTCCATTGTATAAAACAGATTGCGGTTCTGAATACGAAAGGTTGTTCGGCACAAGGGATCCATTCTCGCCTGTGAAGTTTATAGCAAGAGGAGCCATGCTAGCCAAAGTTTGCCTTGGATCCGTCCTGGTTTGGCTACTGATAATCTGTTCTACTTCCCATACTGTAGACGGTGAGCACCGATCTTTAAAAACGGGCCGGCCTGTCTTCGAATTTTATGAATCATTTCTCCATTTAACACAGCAATTTGTATTCTCTGCAGGACGGTCCTCACCTCTACATACAAGCAAGATTCAACACCAACAACCTAATTCTCTGGATAACAAAGGTTTTAAGCGCCAACCAGAACATCTTCACAACACGGTATACATTTCAAGTATAGGATTTCCACTTTAGGGCAAAAGTTTGCCAAATAAGTGGAAACTCTTAGGGTTTATAAGTAAATTTTAGGGTTTATAAGTAAATTTGATGAATCTTCTTGCATTTTCAATTTTTTTTTT
>SNQJ01S0015915.1:306366-329939 GCA_010110895.2 Picea sitchensis | reverse complement strand
GAGGGGGCAACCTCCTTTTACCCCACTTAAATGTTCAAGTACAAGATGATTCAAAATGAAAATGTCTCCTTGGTATATATAGGAGACTAGGAGGTATAATTACAACTAATGGCCTAAAGCCGACATAAATAAAATAACATAATTTCTCAGATTGTATTTCGTGTCAATCTCTAGGAGGCTAACTTCAAACTTAATTTCTGAGAAAACTGGGAAGAATTTCGCAAAACGATTGAAAAGCCATTTCCAGAATGGACCCAATTTGGTTATTGTCAAGATTTTTCCCAAACAAATTCATGGTTTGAGAGATGTTGTGGGTTTTTTCCAAGGAAAATTTCTGTTGGCAGAAACTGATTAGCAACGCCTAGACTATTGCTTTATTGTATAAATATATGGGCAAATTCAAATGTAAAGGAGGGAGAGAGTCTCTAGAGAAGAGAAAATGATTATAATATTTTACCATTCTTTTTCCTTTGAAGACTTTTCTTTTTTTAGAGGAATAGGAACTGAGGCTCCACCAACAGTTGATGGATCAATATTTTTCATGAAGCAGTGATGCATGAATTAGAGAATTGGTCTCAAAAGTTGTGTATAAATGTCTTCATCAGAGTAATAAAAGCCAAACTCATTTTTATTTATCATTGTTTTCTATAAGTTTGAATGAAATCTGAACTTTGTTTTGAGTCTTTCATTTAATCTTTTATAAGTATAGTCTTTTGAAATTTATTTCTCAAGATTATTATTTTCATTTATTTTGATCTATATAATTGTGAATTGATTCAACTTATGCATTATTAAAAGTCTTTTTTATTTGTCATGATTTTCATCTGATCCATATGCAAAAGCTTTAATGATCTTAATGAATAATTACTTCAACATTTTTTTATCATTTCTCTACACACATAAACTGGATTAATTTTAGATTGTTTTGCTCCTGTAGAATAGGATTTTGTTTTTATTATTTTCTACTTGTGACTCAGTAGTTGTATGTCTGTGGTTACTAAATCACATTTAGGTTAGGTTTAGTTTTAAATTTTCTTCATGTTCAGGTTTAAATCATTTTTAGGAATTTAGAAGAGCTTAAACGAAGTCTCCTCTCAGGGAGCAAAATTTTTTCATGGCTAACAGAGCCCTTAAATCCGTCGGAAGTAGCTACACCATATGGTTGGGGTTAAGTTTAAAGAACCTTGGACCGAGTTGCTTCCCTTACGTTAACAGGTGGTCATTTTCGTCCGTCAACAAATGGCGCTAGAAGGAGGGTCAGACTGACAAGCTGGCCTCTTGGAGTCTTTATTTTTTAATGTGTTTATTTACTCATGGCTCCTCTCCCAATCTCTATTTTGGAGCATGCTTTTAGTTCGTGCTAGTATACTCGAAGCATTACCCAAAAGACAGTCAAATCCTTGTCAAAATTAAGCTTTTATGGTGAGAGTACAATTTATGCTTTTGAACATCTTTGTCGGTTTATTTTTAAATGTAAATCTTTTGGAACATATAATGACAATGAATTTTGCAGGTTATTTAATCTTACTTTCCAGGGAAGAATTGAAAGGTGGTTCAAAGCATTACCAATGAAATATGTTCACTCATGGAACCAATTCATGGGAGTATTTCTTATTCCTCATCAGAATTATGATTATGACATGTTGTGTTATGAAATGAATAATCTTTCAATACATGAAAATGAGTCCATTGAAGAATTCTCTTCTAGATTTTTGTTGTTTTGTTGTAGATTTCATCCTGAATATTTTCCCTCTGAGAAAGATCTACTAGAATGGTTCTCCTTCCTTATTCTTTCAAATTATAAACATAATGAAACAAAAGTTGATGAACATAATATAGATATTTCTCAGGATGTGAAAGACAATCATCCTATGGCTAATCTTGGTCCTATTTTATCTTCTTATGAGCCAATCATTGAATTTGAGACTTTTTCACAACCACACACATTAGCAGTTTGTTCTTCACTTTCTTAGCAATCAAAACATGTTCTTGAAACTCCTTTTGATGATGGCTGCGAAGAAGAAAATTCATTAGAATTAAATATGATAGAGGAACAAAATTCAACTAATAGACATGTCGATAATGATTCTTCATTAGAGGATTGTTGATAGGATATTTCCCCCGTGACTTTTGGTGAAGTCATAGTAGATCGAGATTGGATTGAGAAGACTGAAATATTCCCTCACAAACAAATGTGCAAACTAAAAAATAACTACTTTTCGCTAGGCGAGAGTAGGGAAAGAGAGAAGGAGAAAGTGTGCACCTTAAACCCTTCGTTCGATGTCGATCCCCGCTCCTGTTTTTCGAAGCGCTCATGACCTTTTCCAAAACTAGCTTGTAAAATGAAATCAAGACAAATGTTGCAACGAGGTAGTTACGCAATCAAGTAGCATATATATCATGTGTTATATGCAAAGCAAGTATGAAAAATGATAACATACAATATTGCAATGAACAAAAAATTGGAGGGAAAGAGGACTCTTCTATTAACACCAAATATCAAAGTTAGTTACAACACGACTCGCTTTTGGCACTGATTCGAAGCCAACTACATGGGTTCCTCCACAGATCCTTCAAGCATCTACTCAGCAATGAGGCTCTTCCTTGAATAGCCCAATAAGGATAAAAAAAAAACCCTATGACTATATGAAAAGGAAGAAATACTGGAAAAGGAATTTCCAGGTTGGGGGATGATACTTAGAGGATAAAAGGAACAGGGAATCTTGCTAGATTTCAACAACATAACCTTGCATCAAAAGACTTGTCCTCATTTTATCCCTCAATGGTGTTTTTATATCTTCCCCAAGGGGTTAGGGAATTTGGAATCCATTTGGTATGGGCATGGGAACGTTAGGAAACGAGCCCAACCCAAAAACTTGCCCAAAAACTCAGAATTATTTTATTTTTCATTATTTTTTAGGGCATCCGCTGCTTTAATATTAACAAGTCATGGATGTCCACATGTTTCATCAAAGGAGCCCATGGATATGAGCAAAAGACATTTTTTTAGATGATTTGCATGAGGCAAATTGGGAATTTGTCTAGCAAGCCAAGAGAAAGGATTAGATGATGACATAAATGCATAGGTGTGGAATTTTGTGCTATAACAAATGCCCCCTAATGTGTGAGGTTAAAAGGGAAAAATGATGTTCGAAATACATTATAAACTTTGAGAGGCGAGGATGCATTGAAGTAAACTCATGAAGGTTTCTAAACAACTAATCCAAGAACAACAACCATCAACATACATCAAGTAAGAGTGTTATCTTCCCAAGTCATGCATACCCATGCTTAGGAGTGATATAAACATGGTTTCCAAATCAAGTATACTACAGATCCATGGTATATGTGAA
Organism: Picea sitchensis; assembly: GCA_010110895.2. Classification (NCBI taxonomy): domain Eukaryota; kingdom Viridiplantae; phylum Streptophyta; class Pinopsida; order Pinales; family Pinaceae; genus Picea; species Picea sitchensis. Next base: position 326,586 of record SNQJ01S0015915.1, on the reverse strand, counting down.
ATATGGCTATAGTCCATGGCCATGAATAGTACACACTAGATCCATGTGATATAAATGAAGTAGCAAGCATGACCATGAAAAATACACAGTGGATCCATGTCAAAGTAGATGATAGCCACAAATAGATACATAATGGAGTTATGTCTCAAGATCAAGAACAAAGGATATATGGAACCAAGAGAAAGGACAAGTTGATCCTTTGCAAGTACCAATGTCTATGAGGTGGCACCATATGGGTCGAGAAGGAGCACAAAAGACGTGGTGCGTGTACTTCACCCGAGGTCTTCACAACGATCATTAGTGGTACATGTATACACTATTATGTGAATAGATGATTCGAAGTTGAACATAATGAGACATTGTTTGATTACCGTTCCTTGATATATACCATTAACAAACACGAGACAACCCACCGATGATGATAATGGGCATCAAGGTACCATGGTACAATCTAACAAGTGTGAATAAATGAGTTGATGTCGAACACCTGGTAGAATCTATCGATCCGAGGACATTGATGTATTCCCATTGTCAATAGAGAGGGAGCTTGCCAATTATGACTGTAAGCCCCAAGGTACCAAACATAGCTCTAGATCCCTATCCCAGAGCAAGATGTGTTGAAGTCGATGGGAAGAGATCCATTGGAAGGAAGGAATTAATGCATCCTTCATCATCCAACATGAGGTGTGGCGAAAGGCCAAATATTTGGAAGAAATCATATGAAGATACATATACTTGTGATGATGAGATTGACTTGACTGACTCGGGAAGGCCGACTTGCAAGGTCAGAAACTAAGTGCAGAATGACCAACTCAAGTTGAAACTTTCCCTTGAACAGAAGCATGACACATTATGTGACTTAGGAAACATGGAATATAAAATGGGATACATTTGTGATATAGGAGGCACCAACAAATGCTCCATATGGTTGGAAGAATAACCAACTGAGGGAGATGAAACTCAAAATGAGAAAAAGTTTCTTAAATCCATACTAGACCCAAAATGATGAGATATTGAATCAAGATTGTGCTTTGTTCAAGGGCGACAAGACTGTTGCCAACACAAGAGATAAACGCTTTCCCCCCTTCTTTTTTTATTTTTTTTTATTTTTTTGTCTTTTTCATACTATAAAAGCCTGAAAAGGAATAAAATAATGCTATAGTACAATGGAGGAAACGAGTGTCGTGAGAAAGCAAACTGGTCCCAAAGTGCAAGGAACATACCTATGCTCAATGCAAGGAAAACATGTGCAGGATAATGACACTCAAGGAATGTTTCCTCTAAAGATAAGGTGTTGAGTCACAAAGGCATAAATTGCAAGGTTGGGAACTGATAGGAATGCATAAGCAATTAGTTCAACTGCGGCATGTTGAAGCCGAAATTAGGCCTAAAAGTGCGAGCATTCAATATGCAATGCATTTACAACTCAACTTTAGGAAGTAAACATCCCATGGTGGTATTTTTCGTAAGTTTAGTTTCCAAGGCCCGAAAAAGAGTAAAATAATACCAAGGGAAACTCTTCTAGTCAATGTTTGACTAGAGTATTCATTTTTTGTAAATAGTTCGTTCGATTTGGAAAAGGGTTAAACTTATACCAAAAAGACATCGTTTCAAATCCATTTTACGGGTGTGAAAGAAACACAGTCACTCAGTCATCTTTTTATGTTTAAGGAGTCTGAAAAGAGCTTAAATAAAACTCCAGTGTCCTTTTTCATAAATTTAGTCTCCTGAGCCCAAAAAAGTGTAAATCAAAATTGAGGAGAACTCTTCGAGTTAGTACACTAGAGTATACCTTTTTCATAATTAGTCTATTCGGTCCGAAAAGGGGTAAACTTGTGCCGAACAAACGTTCCTTTAGGTCCATTTAAAGAGCGTGAAAGAAACAAGATCACTCGATAATCTTTTCAATTTTAAGGAGTCTGAAAAGAGCTTAATTATGGACTCCACAATGCTATTGTGAGTAGCATATAAGGGAGGGAGTCCCGCAGGTAATATCCAGAATAAGACTGAGTAAGAAGCATGAGGTTCAGACGTAAACTCATGGTGGGGCTAACTAGGACTCCTGAGCCTAAAGGACAAACTTGCAACATGAGTGCAATCATACAATATATTCTAAACTAAAGCGCCCAAGGAAAGTAGGCTCTACCATCAATAGAGCGATACTTTTGAGCAGAGGAGAAATTTCCATCGCTTGTTAATGGGGTTGACCCTAGGTTTAAGTGGCAATGACAACTGTTAATGCAAACAGTTCAGGTGAATCCATCCTATACTAAATTTTAGTTACAAGTGTTAGAAAAAACAGGACCGCGGAGCAATAAAATAAAATAAATGCAGAAACAAAAACACAGAAGACACACAATACAGGAGAGACACAGATTTACGTGGTTCACCCAGTGTGGGCTACGTCCACTAGAGAAATTGCCAGGTCCTTCCTTTATTATTATCCAGCAAAATGAAGGGATAAAACCTAACCTAATGCAAACAGTCAGTGAACTATCCTATACTCGTAGTTACAAGTGTTAGAAAAATGACCGCTGGAGCAATAAAATAAAAATAAATGCGAAATGTCACGTAATATTAATAATACAGAGAGACACAGATTTACTTGGTTCACCCAGGGTGGGCTACGCCCACTAGAGAAATTGCCGTCCTTCCTTTATTATTATCCAGCAAAATGAAGGATAAACCTACAAAAAACCCATGTAACTTCCTCTTCTTTCTCTCATACTCTCTCTCGTATCACAATATTCACCCTCGCATATTGCCACAATAAATTTCCCTTATAAAGAGGGTTGCCTTCTAGGGCAAAAAACCCAACATAATCTCTACCATTATATATACGACCTTATAATGAATCCATCCGTGATTTTACAAATGAAATTAGCAATATACTTTTATAAGGCATTTTTTTCTGGCTGCTTCAACTCTTCACAATTCGCTGTCTCTTGCACTTCGGACTCCTGGCAGGGGGTACTCCCCACGCGGAAGAGTGTTATATCAGTGTAAATACTTCATGGGTATAGACACAGCTAAAAGCAAAGGACATCTGCATCAAGAAGATAATCAGACTCCAAAACCAACAATCTCCTACTTGGAAACTGATCTCATCAACCCACCGTGATATGTCGGACTTTGAACCTCTGACCTCAAGCTTCATCTTTCATCTTCATTCTGAAGATTCAACTCCAAATCGAAAGCAAGAACTCGCCCCCATACTCCCTTTATAACATGTCTCACAGGATTCGGCTAGTGTATCTTTTTCCACTAATTGTCCATCTTCCAAGGTGGATCGTGAAGTGGTACCGACCGTATATGCTTAGTATTCAATGGAAGGTTGAGTTCTTTGCAAGGTATTGTGTACCGCCAATCGGGTCACAGTACAAATTGTTGTTCTCTTGCTTCTTTCCCCAATTCCTCCATAAACCTTTGTAACCAAATCATCTCTTTACTAGCCTCCAGTGCTGAACATACTCCACTTATTGTTGAAAGTGCAACAACCTTTTGCAGTTTTGAAATCCAACTTACGTTGTTCCACCTATAGTAAAATATACCATGTGGTGCTCCCCCTCGTCAAGGCTCTTTTATCACCGCCATATCCTAATCAATATATCCTCAGAAAAGTGTCCGAACCTCCAAAACATAATGCATGTGTAGTAGCCTCTCAAATAATTGAGAACTATAATTTTACCGCTTCCCAATGTTCTTTACCTAAATTATTCATAAACTCGCCACAACTCCTCCCACTGCGTGTGCAATATCGGGTCTTGTGCAACCATTGCATACATCAAGTCACCAACTGCTGATGAATTTGGGACCCTGGACATGTATTCCTATCTCCTCCTCGTCTTGGGACACATTTAGTTAATTTGAAATGGATGGCCAAAGGTACTAATCGGTTTTTCATTCTGTGATTCTAAACCTCTCCAACACCTTCTCTCGTGGTACTCACCTCGAGACAATGTCATTTATGATTTTTCCGCTTTGTTATTCTCATACCAAGGATTTTCGAAAGACTCAAATCCTTCATCGCAAAATGAATTGGCTAATTTTCTTCTTGAGCACATTTAAACTCAAGATATTAGACTCATAGTCAGAAGTACGTCATCTATACAATAGCAAGATAATATAGTTTCCATTTTCTGTCCTTTTAAAATAAAACACAGTGATCGAATGACATCTATTATAACTCGCTCTCAGGATAAACCTCACAAACTTCGGGGATACTAATCGCCTTTGGAGCTTGCTTCTTTCTTTAGGCCATAAGCTCTCTTCAACCCGGTGATACCAAATTCTCCTTCCCTTTGACCTCATACCCCCTCGTGGTCGCCGCGATATAAATCTCTTCCTCCAAAAACAACTTTTCTCCATGGAGAAAAGTTGTTTTTACATCTAACTGCTCAAGATGCAAATCTTCTATCCGCCACAAGACTTAAAATAGTCCCAATTGAAGTCATTTTAACAATCAGAGAAAATATTTCATCAAATCTATACCTTTCTTTGTGCAAACCCTACAACAAGTCTAGCTCGGTACCGCTTTTCTCCTCCATCTTTCCTTCAACTTGTAAACCCATTTATTCTCGCACGTTTTTCCAAGTAACCGGAATCCAAGTCCCCAAGTCCGGGTTATTTTCAAGGAACGCCTCTTTTCATGCCTTGCTCCCACTTATTTTGGTGTATACCTTCATTGCATCTTCATAACATTCCGGGTTCACCGTAACACCAACAATAAATAATATAATGAGGGAGAGTATTGTTCGTGGGGTATACTTAACCCGGTAGATCTTCTAACAACACTGGTAGATGTTTGAGGTGTACTCGCTGCCTTTGATGTTGTACATTTTGATTTTCGTGTTCCTTTGGAATTTCCTTTCAATGATCTCTTACCAAGCACCGTATTCTTTTGTTTTCGCTTTCCTCGCTTTCTTTCCCTGCAACTCATCTTGTACATGACCTTCTCATTGAATATGATATCTTTACTCCTAATGATTTTTGTTATTTTCATAATCCTATGTTGAATCAAAATCATTATTAACACCATATCCACACAAGTATTGGATTTTGCCTCGCTTTGTTCTCCAGATTACTGATAAACACATACTGGAATTCTACCATCTAGGGAGCTTGAAGGTCCTCTCATTATTAAGTAAACAAAGAAGATCTGGCCACCGCCTTTAATCAGAAGTGGCAAACCAAGATGCACATACCTCTTGCACGCTTCCATGACACCGCTTCATCCTTTCTGACATACTATTTTCTTTTGGTGTTCCTATAACTGTCTTCTCTGTATGAATCCTATGGTATGAACAAGAATCATCAAACTCCTTGTCGCTAAAGATTCACCTCCATTATCTCGACCGAGACACTTCAAACTTTTTTTCCGGCTCTTACTCTCTCAACTAAAGCTTTCCATTTTAAAAGTATCAAAACATCATATTTTGTCGAATGCACAAACCCAAGTTTTTCTAGTTGCATCATCAATAAAGTAACATAATAATGAGAGCCACCACAAGAGATGATACCGAAATGGGTCCCCATACACCGTATGCACGTTTCTAACCTTTTTTTTTTTTTCCGACTCTGAGAAATATGAATTTCTTTTGTTTTCCATAAACACAATGCTTCACAAGTCCAAATCAACTTGTTTAAGATATAGCAACAAATTTCTTTTGTAGAAGGATCTCTGCATACCCTTCTCACTCATGTGTCCTAAATTTCATGATGCCACAAAGGTTGTATCCATTCTATAGAAGCTATAAAGATATAGAAGAGTCAGTATTACCAATACATAGATACAATGTACCTACCTTCTTTCGGCTATCACCAATGATCCTTGATGACCTTCCACGGCCTTATTCAGAATATTATACAACCTTCACTTGGCGAATCGCCTCTGAAATCAGATTTTTGCCCCAACTGAAGAACATGTTTTACCTCTTTCAACAACCATTGGTTTCCATTTCGCTGTTTTATTTACATTTCCATTCCAACAATTTTGCATTATTCATTATCACCCAATTGAACTTGTCCAAAAATCACCTTGAACATAATCTAGAAAATGTTTCATCGTGTGGTATTTAAAATGAAGCTCCCTAATCTACTACCCAAGATTCTAATATTATCTACAGAAGAATCAAAGCATCTTGTAACACATCACCGCTACATTTGTTTCCCCGATTCCGGCCCATCTTTTTGTTTCTTTGGAGATCTGCAATTTTCTTCAGATGTCCTTTCCCACAATTCCAAAGACTCTATCTTTCCAAGTCCTGATTTTGGATCTGCCCCTTCCTAGAATTTCCGCGGTTTCCGAGCCCTTTCCTCTATCCTTCTTTTGTCTTCCCCTGCCTTCCATGTTCAATGCATTTCCGATGTTTCACTCCTGCGGTCTTCGTCGTGATTTCACTAAGGATAACACCAACAACATCATCAAATTCTGTAAAGTATTTGAACCAGAGATGAAGCTACTTTTACAAACATGACCAAGCTTATTCCGGAAATTTTCCTCAAGTAATGAGCACAAGATTAGAAGAGCCCTAACCCTCATCATCAAAGTCCAACTCTTTACGACTTAGTTGATTAGTAACCGTATTAAATTCATTTTAAATGATTTGCAACAGACCAACCTTCCGACATCTTCATTAAATAACTTTCATTAGAAATACCCTATTTCATGCCGAGGGTTTTTCATACAATTTGGCCAACAGATCCATCAAATCCTTCGTTGGCTTTTCTTTCAAAATATTAAAGTTGACCGATGTCACAGTTCTCACCGTATCGTTCCTAGAGCCTTTCCATTAAGAATCTCCCATTCTTCGCCCTTCATGGTCACGGGCTTTGCTACCCACTCAATGGTAGAATAGATCCTTCGATATAAATAGTCTTCCATCTCAGATTCTCCATAACCGTAGTTTTGGCCATTAAATCTCCCGACCCTAAACTTTCCATCTATTACTGCTTCCACTCGAACTGTGAACCCTTTTCCCCGGCGCGAAGCTACCTTTCGCTCTGATACCGCTTGTTAGAAAAACAGATCATGAGCAATAAAATAAAACAAAATGTTAAAAAAACACGTAATATCATCAATAATACGTGAGAGACACAAGATTTACGCGGTTCACCTGTGGGCTACGCCCATCAGAGAAATCTGCCAGTCCTTCCTTTATTATTATCCAACAAAATGAAGGGATAAAACCTACAAAGAAACCCACTGTTGTAAATTCCTCTTCTTTTCTCTCACAGCCTCCTCCTCTCTCCCTCGTATCACAATATTCACCCTCGTATATCGCGAATACATTTCATAAAAGAGGGCTGCCCTTCTTAGGAAAACCCTAACATAATCTCTCTACCGTTAGATCTCACAATCTTTATAATGAACGGGTCCAGATTGTAATGAAATTACAATATACTTTTATAAGGCAATTTGCTTCGGGGGCTTCGCTTCCTCGAACCTCCTCGGGCCCGCTGTTCCCTGCACTCCCAAATGGGGATGGACCCCGACTCCTCAAGCAGAGGGGGTAATTTCTCCTCGTGACTTCGCGTACCCCCCCTCTGCACTCCCCCGCATGGAAGAGTGTACATACTTCTGGGGTGTAAATACTTCATGGGGTATAGACACGACTGAAAGCAAGGACCTTTGCATCAGGAAGATAATCAGGCTCCACAACCAACAACGAGAACATTACCTGTCGAGAGTCTTGTGAAAGACTCGTCCAATCGACAAAAAGAGACTAAAAATTGTCCAAAGTATAGCCTAAGACCTACAAAAACAACCACAAAGCTACAAGTTACTATTCATTAGTTGAATTTTTGGAAAAATATCAAAACTATAGGAAGTGGGTTTTTACAATTTGATATAAATACTAACATATTTACCCATTTGCTAAGTCATTTTTACCATTTACCAAAAATTACCCAAAGTGACCAAGAAACCCTTGAATTTCCAACAAATATTCGTGGAGCTTGGAGCAACGAAAATCCTTTTTTGCCTGGACCAAATAAGTACCTACACCTTATCCTGCGATTTCATTTTTCATTTACTCATTTTTATGAAAAAATGTGGCTTGAGCCTTCGTTGTCAAAATTGACTCTGTGCATCCGCGGGTTTCCTGAAGGCAACCCATGAATGTCCGCAGCTGGTAGAAACACTAGTCGTGATATCCGCAATTGTTAGACATAACGCCCATGAATGCTCAAAGACGTTTTGAAAAAAAAATACTAACTTAATAATCTATTGAAATTGGACACGATGTTTGTTCACTAGAGACAATGTGAATATGGAGAGGTGGACCAGGTGATCTTTGATGATGAGGATGCCAAACAATAATTATGCGCATGTGGCATGTATAAGTTTTTTTCGGGTTGGTGGCATGAGGGCCCAACGGATATTACTAAACCTCTTGATTGATTATTGGTAGCTTGATGCTGAAGCATTTATGCTTGTGGGGAAATCATTGACAATCATCATAGAATATATCTACTTTATCATTGGTTTGCCCAGGAGAAGGGAAGTACCAAACTTCCAAACTCAAGGTGGAGGTGGGGGTGGGAAAACTATCAATGATTACATCCACAAGTATTGTGATGGCAACACTGAGAAGAGTGGGTCTCAAGTGCCCATAAAGCACGGTACCGATATGAGCCTTTGAGTCATTCTTTACACTATGGTGTGGATCGTAGGATCCAACTCTTTTCATTTGGCTTATCGGACCCAAATGCAACATGGGTTTGAATGCTTGATACCCACTATGTTTGACTAGAGTACGACAATGGTAAATTGCATGAAGTCTCAACTTACAGATTGTAAGCTCAGGAAAACTAAAAACTTTGGCTTCGACAATGTCCTATGCACCTTCTTCTTTGAGAGGGTTCCTATGATAAGCCTAAGAATATATATACGAGGACACTTGCAACCATGGCCTGCCATGGTTCGATGGACCGAGTTGATATCTCGGCTAGGAGGTGGGCAATTATCTAACCCATATGGTGACGACTTTTATGGTTGGTGGGAGAGACAAACTCCCTTCATCGAGGATTACCCCTATGCTAGAATCGACTTCACTAATGATTCAAATGTCATCATTCCTCCTGGGGATGAGCCACGAGATATAGGTAATTTGTTGTCTTACATTATTTTTTTTATTTTTTTTTCAAATATATATATATATATATGTGTGTGTGTGTGTGTGTGTGTGTGCATGGAAAGGTAAAAATACCCATCTTTTTGTGAGATCCATCATACTGATAAGTACTTTACTTTGTATGCAAATAGAGCACCTATGAGGCTGATAAATGTCCCGCGACACAGCCGACGAGGCAAAGAGGAGGCGATTCCTAGTGACGATGCAACTAGGACCTTGTGTAGTGTGGGCAAAAACTGAGGCCCTCACTCGCAACATGCCTATGGAGACTATTGATGACTTCCCCGTAGGCATGCAACGCCATGTCGTGGGGGTACCCAGACCATGGGTTAGACTATTTTGGCGTTTGACAAACGTCGTCTTTTTTTATGATAAATTCCACTGGCCTTAAGCCTAGATACATTATGTGCTCATAGCACAATTTGTTGTACTTATATAACATTATTTGACATTCAGGGTCTTGGGGCCCCACATTTTGTACTTATGGATCTCTTTTTGATATATATATATATATATATATAATATTTTTTGTGCGTTATATATTGTTTATGTGTTTTACTTGCAAATGAAAATATTTACATGTGAATGTGTGTGCTTATGTTACTAGTGATGTAAATGCCAATCTAAAATACAATTAGCATAAGCATCAAATCGTTCATTAGCTCTCCTAGGAACATGCTCATAAGTAATAACATCAAATGACCATTCCAGAAAACGTACCCTAAGGAAAAGTCATCACAACACCGGATCATGCATTCGATGCAGACCGTTAAACTGCGAGACCACCAAATGTGAATCCAAGAACACTTGAAGGTCATTAATGCCACGTGACAATGCATATCTCAAAAGCTCAATAAATGCACTATACTCAGCGACCTTGTTATTAGTCACCTCGAGACACGCACCTCCAGTGGACACGAGTTGGTTGGAAGGCGAATAGATTACCCACACAACAGATGCTAAATGTCAAGTATGGCGACTAGCACTGTCTACAAATCCAAAGTAGACCAATTAATCTTCAGGCATCTACCACATAGCAGAATCACAACAATTACTAACGCAACAGGGAGACAAAAAATTACATACAAAACCATGTACAAAATAGACAATAGTTACAAAAAAGTGCTAATGCTCGAGCCTTTGGGCTCAAGCGTAGTACTTCTTAAGATAGAGCCCATTTCTGGGCTCCAACAACACATTACCTTCAAAATCAGTGAGCTCATAAGATCCTTTCTCTAACACCCGTCGCATGACATATGGGTCGTACCACATGGGGTTGAATTTTCCTATCCCCAGGGGGTCCTTGTCCTGGTCATAAACCAACACAAGGTCTCCCTCGAAGAAAAACCTAGGACAAACAAATTTATCATACTGAGACTTAACACACTTCTTGTGCACCTCATTTTCTAAGGCTGCATCTCGACGTTGCTTGTCAAGATGTTCGAGATAAACTAGGCACTCCTCGAGTTGAGTCATATCAAGAAGGAGATAAATTGTGATTTTTAATGAAGGGATCTCACATTCAATCAGAAAAATTGCTTCCACTCTGTGGACAAGTTGAAAAGGTGAAAAACCAGTAGTAGTTTTGACTGAGGTTTGGTAAGCCCACAATGCTAGATATAGAATCAAGTGCCAATTCATTCAAGCCGAGTTAACCATTCTTCCTAATATCGTCTTTAATGACTTATTTACGACATCAACCTAACTGTTGGCCCGAGGATAGTAGGGAGACAAATTCTCCTACCTAAAACCCATTTTTGATGCTAATCCAGTAATCATGCAATTCTGAAAGTGACTGCCATGGTCAGTGGCAATATCTTTCCGAACCTCAAACCTAGCTATGACCTAATTAAAATTGAACACTACTGTAGTTTCCCCATCATTAGAAAATGTTGGCATAGCCTCAACCCACTTGGTGAATTATTCCATGACCACGATAATGGAATGATGCCCCCTAGCTGAAGCCGTGTGGCATGTCATAAAATCTATCCCCCACTTGGTAAAAGGGCCAACAGTAATAAGGGGAAACATGGGAGCATGATGCATGCACATTTTCTTAGTGAAGATCTGACATGGGTGACATTTCTTGACCGCCTTGATACAATCCTTGAAGATCGTGGTCCAAAAGTACCCAGTGCACAAAATATTTTGGGTTGTTTCCAACCTAGATAGGTGACTGCCACATGCTCCGCTATGGCAATCATTTAACACAACCTTTGCTTCTTCAAAATTAAAACAACAATGAAGAATTGAATCCACCCCATGCTGATACAATGTGTCTACGATAATGAGGTAGTTTTTAGCCATGTGATGAATCCATCATCACTCGTCTCATGAGCAGTTTGGAGGGAAATTCAAAGTTTGGAGATATATAAGAATGTATCCATACCATGGGTCAGACGAAGACATGAGGAAGATATGCTCATCTGGAAATGAGTCTGTCATTATTCTTTCCCCATGCTCAACTGGAAACTATGACATTAACTCGGTGAAGACCAAATAATTCTTGGATTTCATGGATGCAAAATCCAAATTGAATTACTGAAGCACAATAATCCATTTGTTATACTTCCTGCCAATAATTCGCCTAATCAAAACGTATTGGAATGGATTAACGGTGGCAACAACTGTTGTCTTACGCAAAAAAATATAGTGTTGAAGCCGCTAGACAACATGAAATGCTGCTAGTGCCAACTTTTCAACATGAGAATAGTTGAGTTCAAGACCCATCAATGCACAAATTAAATAATAGATGGTGCACTCCTGGAGCTCATCATCTTCTTGAACAAGAACCATGCCAATTGAGGATTCGAATGCTACTAAATATAACAAGAAATCTCGATTGTATTCCGGGGAACTCAACAAAGGAGTTGAAAACAATATTTTTTTAACACATCAAACGAATGCTATGGGCATTTGTCCCAATAAAATGGGACCCCTTTCTTCAAAAGGCACATGAAGCCTTTCGTGATGTTGGCATAGTTTGACACGAATCGTCGAAGGAAATTTTCCTTTCCCTGCAGGATATGAAGTTGTCTAATCGTATGCGGGGAAGGAAACTAAATTGTTGCCTCAACCTTTAAGGGGTCAATCATGATCCCCTTCGTCGAAACAATGAAACCAAGAAGATGACCAGAGGTCACGCAAAATATACACTTGTGCGAATTCAATCGAACCAGATAGTAATGACATGATTCAAAAACCAAGCAGAGGTGTAAGAGATGTTGGGCTCTTTTCTGAGAATGCGTTGTCAAATCATCTAAGTATGCCTCCACTATATGCTTCAAGTCATGAAAAGTGAACATCATGGTTCGTTGGGATGTAGCACCAACATTTTTAAGGGAAAAGGGCATCTTCTTATAAGTGAAGGTTCCCCAGGGACATATAAAGGTTGTCTTGTGCTAGTCCTCCAGACGAATCTCAATCTGGTTATAACCAGAAAAATCATCCATAAAATAAATTATTTCGCTCCCTGTGCACCCATCTAAGATCTGGTAGATGAAAGGCATTGGAAAGTTATCTTTGGGACAAGCCTTATTTAAGTCCTATAAATCCATGCACACATGAATTGTACCCTGCTTTTTATCAACTCAAAATGGGTTGGACACCCATTCCGTCAAAGGCACGGGGTAGATGAAGCCCGCATTAAGTAGCTTTTCCACTTCTCCTTTGATTTCTTCCACCTTCCTAGGGTTTACAGGTCTCAACTTTTGTCGAACTGACTTTGGATTTTTGTAGGTTCGAATTTCATGTTTAACTATCCGAGGATCAATGCTAGACATCTCCCCATAAGACCATGCAAACACGTCTCAAAACTATTTAAAAAGTGTCATGTATTGAACGATTTTGTCTTGTTAGCATTCTGCTCCAATGAAGACGTTTTCGACGACATCGGGATTCCTAGAGATGTTGATCGGAATTGTCTTCGGTATATTATCCATATTTTCTTCACTGTAGACACCATGCATGGACAAGGGGTTGATTGTCCTATCTGTTATCACTCCAAGAAAACTCTTTGGGGTTGTAGGCCAAAGATGCTTGGTAACTCAAGAATATGGTAAATTTGGTATGCTTGGATCAATGGGATAACTCAATGGCTAATGAGAAGAACAACTTATCATGCATTCGAATAAGACAGTGCTTTTAGAAATCAATAATCAAATAAAATAATTGGAATAGGGTATGAAGAACATTAATCTAGATAACCAAGTACATTAACATGCAGGGTCATACAAGATAGTAAGAGATCCTTTAATTCAAATTCATGAGCTAAATAAGAAGATAACAGTTCTTAAAAGATGAGCTAAACTGAATCAAAGTACAGAGTAATGCAACAGATGAACAAATTTGACATTGGTAGCAAAAGAAGACTGTGATTCATATCAAGATAAGAGTCTAAGTACATGAGCCAAAATGTATCCAAGATTGAACCTTTTGTTCATCTATTGTCTTTAGCTTTATAGCTTTACAATATACAGATCTGATCCTATGAAAAGGGATCTAGGATACTAAAAATAGCATAACATAGAACTAATTGTAAATTCTAAAGGAACATATCCTTTATTAAAGGAAATCAAACCATATCTAAATTGAAGTCTTCGATAGCTGCAAAAGTATTCAACATCCTTCAATGTGATGACAAGGCAGAAAATCTTCAAAGGCTGAAAGATAAGGTCAAAAAAATGACACCTGGAAAGATAGGTCGTTCTTTTCCATAAATAGGTAACAAACTTTATCTCTTTCATCTTGCTGGCACCTTGAAAACTGGAACAACACTTTGAAGTAGATCCTCTTAATTATAACTTTGACTTATAAATCATCTTCGTGCTCTGTAAGATAATAAAACTTCGATCTAGGAAAAATTTACTCTTTTTCTGGCTTATGACAGGTTTCACCAGCTATTTCGCCTTAAGATTTGTTAATTAGCTGGTGAAAGCTCTGCTTTTCATCAGCTAATTGGTTATAATTTTGCCTTCTATGCTGGTGAAAGCTCTGTAAATTTGTATGTGTATTAATCTTTTAAAGTTCTGTAGCTGTCTGATTCCCTGACACTTGTATCTTTTATTTCCTGGAAATGCTCAACCTGATAATGATTATATGCCTGCAAATATGGAGATGTATACCCCATAGTTGAGTAATCCCTTGCCATCTAAAAAAAAAGATCAAACTCTTCTAAAACTTGACATGCTTGATGAACTGGAAGCTCTGACTTCGGTGAAAGACCTCGATCTCTTCAATAACACCTTGCTCCTGGCATCTCGGTGGATACGTTCGGATCCTGCATCTCTTGGTCACAATCTGGCGACCGTCTGTTGTCTTTATTTGCTCACGGGACATATCACACAATCCTGGTATGTGTGGATGAAATGGCCGTTTACAAACACCACCACTCTCAGTGTATTGATGAATCGTAGTGCATGCTAGGTTGGCGCTTTGATTTACATAACTCATGGCTTAGATGTGGCTCTGTTTGACCTGATGACTTGGTGTGTTAATGAATTTGACCAGCTGCAAAGCTAACACTTGTTTTATTCCATTTATTCGGGTGCGTGATGAAACAATTAGCTACTTTTCAGCTTTGGCACTTTCGGTAGTTAACACAGCATCGAATTTTGGGTTTTAGCTACCGAAAGATAAGGCTTTTGGAAGCTAAAGTAGCTTTTTGGAGGGACACTTAGCTACTGAAACCTGTGTTTTAATAAAAACCCCGAACCGGATCTTTTTGAGACTTTATTACAAACTCAAGCTCTGAAAAACAAACCTTAAAAAATTTAGAAAGGCATTATTAATGACTTCCTATCACCTAAATAGAGAAGATTGACTGTGTTATTTGAGGAGATAACACTATCAACACTTTTAATGATAGCTGGCTTAAACTCTCCATTCTCTACACATCCGAGTTCAGGGAGGAAGTATGATCTGTGATGCATATCCCCCCATGGCCTTTCAACTCCGACCATTGCCTAGATAATAGCTTCATCTAATGGAAAGAGAGTGTATAAACAATCTTGGGAGTTTGAAGAGTTCTGAGACAAAAAGGATTAGCAAAAAGATCATACTCCTCTGTGACCGAGGGAGTTTGATCTAGGTCTGTCATGGCCCGTTGAATTGTTTGATAAGCTACTTTAGCTGTAGATAAAGGTTTGGTCGTCTCGGCATGGACTCGACCTTCAACCAAAATAGATGATGAGGGTAGCGTCCACGGATCATGCGTATACAACATTCTAAACGAAGCAACCTTTTAAACAAATTTACTATAACTCAACTTGTGGAAGCCGACCGAAGTGGCACGAACACACGAAATCAGTGTGGAAGAAATAAAAGATCCCATCAGCGAAGGATGCATTCCACAAATGATACTCTCAATTGTCGTATGATATTTTTTGATCTACGGGATAATGGTCCCTGGGATAGTTTTCGCATGAAAAAGGTTGGACACCACCTGATCAATGGTTACAATTCTTCCTTCCTAGGGAAAGCATATAATCTAAAATATTTTCGAGACGACAATTGTCTTGGCATATTTTCAACTTCTTCTTAACAATAGATTATAGTCAAGCGATGCATTGACTACTTCAACCTCCATGCAAACAGATTCCCCCCTAGCTTAACTTGACAAGAATGAATCATACCATGTGGTCGAAATGATCGTCCATCAAAGGTAGTCAAGAGGGTAGGAGAGGGGGTAAGCTCAGGTGTAATACCCCTAGGTTGAACCCCAAATTGTAAATGTAAATGTAAATATTCTTATAAGCTGGTGAGATTATGATACAGGGTCTTCGGTATGATTCTGCGTGCATTGAGTCAGTGTGCGAGAATCTCATACCAAAATAAGAGTGTGCACATTCCAGAGTTCTGCGCACCCCAGATTGAGTGTGTGATATTGAGGCCAAAGATTCTTTGTGTATATGTTGTGTTTATAAGCTGGTGAGTTGTTTTATATCATTTTGCATGCACCTTCCATGGTATACTGCGCACATGTACTACGCACTAAAATGATGAAGTGTGCACATTCCAGGATACCGCGTGCATCAAAATTAAGTGCATGCGATCTTGAGGCCAGGGAGCCTTTGTGTATATGTTTTGTTGTATAGATTGGTGAGCCAGTTATTATAAGCTATGAGGCTTATGTGTTGAATTAGGCTGGAGATCCTAGATGATAAAGGCCAGTGAGCCTATTTTTGTATATGTATCATCTTAATATAATACATCGATGCATGTAGACTGACCACGATAAAAGAGTATGGGGAACTAAACTCCACTAGTTAGGGAAAGGGGGGGGGCTAAAATTTAAGGATAATGGGCTAAGATAGGGAGATTAATCCATTAATATTCCTTAAAGTATAAAGTATGGATAATTATTTTATCCTAAGTTCTAAGGAGGGGGACAAGTGGACCAAAGTATCTCTCAACATGACAAGTGTCAAGTTGGGAACATGCATACATATAGTTTGGACTTAGTTCATTTTCCCATTCATTCATCCATTCATTCATTCTTTCCAGGATCATTCACTCACTCATTCAACTGTCCTTTGTACGTTCTTGTACCTGTACCTGTAACTATATATGTACCTTCCTATCACTGTAACTATACATGTACCTATACATGTAAATGTACCTATATCTATACCTGGTTACTTAGGGAGATGGACTGAAGAAGCAAGTTGTCAGGCCTGTGGGATACTGAAGAGGCGGGTTGTCAGGCCCGTGAGAAATTCTCTCTAGGTGAGAGAATTATTGGGAATTGATTTCTGGAAGGTGCCAAACTGCAACTATGGGGCTCTGAGACTTCCTGTCTGGCCTGTTGTTGAAGCCCTGGAAAGGAAGTGGGGCAACCGAAGGACTGTTGAGTAGATAAGGGGCACACTTCCTGGGGTGGGATAGGAATGTGGGGAATGAAGGACTGTAGACTGTTAGTTTGATTTGACACCTATGACAGAGTCTTTCCTGTTGTCTGAGATACATTAAACAAGTTAGGAATCCCTTTACTTGGGTGGCGTTTAGTCTCATCTCGGGGGTGACCCACTGCTAAGAGTGATGAGCGGCATGGTCTAAGGCTGGGAGGTTCGTGGAAGGTCTGCACATAGTTGGTGATATTCTTACCAAGATAAGTGTCAATTTTGTGTTAAATTACATGTTGCATTATTATTTATGCATTTAGTTTTATGGATTTTTCCTGTGTGTGCTACATGTGTATTTTAATTATTGTTTTGTATGAATCTGTGCATTTGCAGAATGTATTTTTTTGTTTTAAGTTTTATATATAAATTTCCACAAGAGTTTCTTTGTGTATATGTTTTAATTTGTACACAGTTCGGAAAATTTTATGTGGCATAGCCCAGTTGGATGATGGGGATGTTACATCAGGAGAACCGATAGCTTTCCAACATAACAAGAACATTACGCACGTTGAAGCTCCATCATCAACAACGGTTCTCTTAACCAAAATATTGTTGCAAACAACACCAATTTGGAAAGCTACATGATAGGAAATGTGGGGCTTCATTTCAGTAGCATCGAACTTCATTACGAGCTGACAGGAGGAATCAACAAATCCTATGGTAGACAATAACGCAGTGGGTTGCGAGGGGCAACTTTGGAGTACCTCCAAAGTGGACATTGCATAGGGCGTCTGAGCCAAATCCTCAACAATCGAATAATTGGGGGTGGCTCTTGCATTAGGGTTATGTGTTGTCCATTTATAGACACCCTTAGGTATGCCCGACGATGTCTCTTTCTCAGGCTTCTCTATGTGAAGAGGGGCCTGATATTCTAAAGCTTTCTTACCCTTCTCATTCGACTCTGGATTATCATAATTCTGAGATCTTGTTGAAAATCCTACATCCTTTATCTTCGATTGAATAAGAATATTCACCACTCCTTGATATCCATCATACAGAGGTGCCCTTGAGGTGGCCCCTTGTGGCTTGAATTTGGAAGAACTACCTTGCAAATTATGTCCGTGTGGAAAGAGATTCTTCAACACATCAGGCTGTTGCTATTGATTCAACTTTATAAGACATTGGGCTTCTTCCATCTGTGGGCACTAATGTGTAAGGTGATATTCATCACAAATATTGCAAGGAAATTTCACCTTCCTTTTTTCATATTTGGCCCCCTCAACATTCTTATCATACTTTTTTTTATTGCCCCTACTACCCTTCTTACCCTTTATTTTTTTCTTCTCGTTGGGTTGTTGAGGAACCTTCGAAGTATTCATTTGCACATAATGTATGTTGAAAGAATGGGTGGAGGGGGTGGTCGAGCCAGAGGCTGGACCAGTCACAGGTTGTTGAATAGTAAGTTTTTGCATCTGGCTTGTAACCAGGTCTGGGACTTTAGTTTGAGAAGAACCCACTATGCCATCGGCATGTGGGTTAGACTTTGTCTTTGCCAAGTCAAGAGTAGAACGTGGAACATCCATCATAATCTCATAGAACATGCCCGATTGAGAATAAATGAGCTCTAGCTACTACACCCAAAATATCATTTGTTCTTCTGAAAACACTCCCGAAGTTGCAACGTCCTTCGAAATGTACGGGAGTAGATATTTCAGGAACCTTTCAAGGAGAAACTTTGGCAGAACCTTAGCTTTAATCAAGCTCTTCCTTCTCCTCCATTCCTAGATATGATCGAAAATGTGCGTGGCCTTATCTTGCTCAAAATTGGCCAACAATTATGTCTCAACGTCGTATCGGATAGGGAGTTGGAAATTGTTTAGTAAAACCATGGCTAAATCAACAAAAGTCGAGTACTTCCCTCTTTGAAGTTCAATGTACCACTTGGAATTTCCTTTGGTAAGAGTATGCTGGAACAAACACAATCGAATCGAATCATCTTTAAGTGAGTTGGACAAACACCACAAGTGGAACATCGTTACGTGGTTCTTTGGATCCTCGCCACTTTTCCCTTCTAATTTGGATATGTCTTAAGGTAGTTTGGTTGGGACCGCATGCCAACTAGGGTCATTACGAATGGGATCATTCGTCAACTTGGATAATTCTAAAAATGCAGAGTTGCCAAAAATTGTAGTCGAGGCTGCATCATTGACTGGTTCGAAGCCTAAAAAGAAGGTCTTGGGTTGTAACTTGCACTGGGTTGCCAGAAAGAGTTTGTGGTTGAACCAGAGATTGGGATAAAACCTTGTTGACCATGGATGAACAGAGGAAATCCTCCACCCATCTGGTTCTCGAAAGGAAAAATGGGGTTGCACCCAACGAACCCCCCATGCAAAGGAAAAAATCTTGGCATGGGGGTAGATTGATAGGGAAAGGGGTTTCCCCCTTGCAACATCCATTGAGAGGGATTCTACTGGCCTTGGAGAGGGGTACTCCCTAACAATGCCCCTTGTGAGGAAAAAGGTCCTTTCCAGAGGATGGATTGACCTTGGAAGGGGTTTCCCCCTACTGACACTACGAAAATAGTGAAAGGGTTACTCTCGAACCCATGGTAAAGTGTGAACTGGATCAATGTAGATGGCATACTAGTGGATTGAGATCTGCAACCCATATAGGCACCCCATATCCATGCAGGGTTAGGGCCAAAATATTGGAAAGGTTTGCTTTCGATGAATGGGGTTGATGGAGGAATGTGACCTCCACCCCAAGAAATGACTTGGTAAGGAGATTAGGTGCTCCCTGTGTTAGTATCCTATAATAATAGGAGACCTGGTCATCCAGATATGATTGGTGGGTGTCATAATGAAGTTCATGGATCGCTGGTCTTGCTGTCCTTTTGACATAAAATTTTCCAAGTTATGTTTAGTAGGGAAACAACATGGATCATTAGACAAATGATTTTTTGAGTTCGAGGTTTTTAAGAGGGGATTTAGACCTATCTTTTCCAAAGAAAGTGATGAGCCTGTATTTTTATTAGAAAAACTCCAAATTTTCACTTGCGGCAGCTAAGGGCGTTTCCTCAAAGTATTCCAAGCTGCCGAAAGGTGTCTATTTTGATAGCTAAAATGATATGTGCGAGGTGTTTTAAGATGTTGGAAGCACAGAGGCGGTTAACAGTCAAGCTATCCCATCAGATTCTCAAACCGCCATCAGTACACAGCGTCATCATCCCAAATGCTGCCGAAATC
>SNQJ01S0015915.1:246956-302695 GCA_010110895.2 Picea sitchensis | reverse complement strand
AATTTGGATACTCTAGGAAGAAGTTATGATTGTTTTACCTGGAACACCTTCTTGAGACTAGTCAATAGGACTAGTCAGATACCTTATCTTACACAGGGTGTATCTACAAATTTAAGATGACCCAGAAGATGAAATTTTTACCATAGATACATTACAAATTTCTGTAAATGGCCACCAGATTTCAGGGTTGGAAACATTACAGAAAAGTTTTTATAGCGACAATTCCGCAATGACTCATTTCAGGATGATTCAAGAACCCTATCTTGTACAGGTTGTATCTCCGAAAGTATAACGCCTCAGGAGCTGAATTTTGAACCCAACATACCTTGATCTGTCTTATAAATATACTCCAAGTCGTTCCTTCAGAAACATTGTAGAAAAAAAGTTATAGTGAAAATTCCACGGTGTCTCAAATGTAGCAGCGAAACCCCAAGACCTTGAGCTCAGATACCATATGTTAAGAACCAAATATCAATATAGCATATAAAAACCTCATAAAAAGTACTCAATGCCTTGAAAAAGAGATAATTTCAGATAATAAGCCTCTTTGAGGGGGCAACCTCCTTTTACCCCACTTAACTGTTCAAGTACAAGATGATTCAAAATGAAGATGTCTCCTTGGTATATATAGGAGACTAGGAGGTATAATTACAACTAATGGCCTAAAGCTGACATAAATAAAATAACCTTACTAACCTAATATGCCACAATTAAGGGGTAATAAATAACATTACTAATCTAATATGCCCCAATTAAGGGGTAATGAGCCAATATTAGGGCTAGATCCAAGACTCC
Source organism: Picea sitchensis (assembly GCA_010110895.2). Classification (NCBI taxonomy): domain Eukaryota; kingdom Viridiplantae; phylum Streptophyta; class Pinopsida; order Pinales; family Pinaceae; genus Picea; species Picea sitchensis. Next base: position 301,900 of record SNQJ01S0015915.1, on the reverse strand, counting down.
AAGTGGTATGAGGTTACCTCTGTGACTGCCTCCGTAGCCTTGTCCAAATTACAGGGCGTTAATAGATGGGAGGCACGACATGTAGTCCATTGAGATGGATTCCCATGGCCTGTCAGGAGTAGGAAGAGGGGTGTACAGGCCCTATTTCATAGTGTTCGGTTGGGAAATAGAGAAGGCAATGCAGGACCTGATATACTTGTTGACCTCCTGACGAAGTTTCGTCCAGTAGAAATGTTTCTATAGCATCGCCACTATATTTTCGATGCTGAAGTGTCCTGCCACCTGACTATAGTGGGCTTCCCAGATCATCTTTTCTCACTCACTTGACAAAACATAGATATGGTCCAGACGACACAACAACCCATCCTAAAGATGGAAATTATCGACAACTACATTTTCACCCAACATTTGGTAGGTGGTGGCAAAGTCAGGGTCTGTCTCATAGAGTTGGGGCCTAACAAATGTCTCATGCCCGCAAGATTCTAGCACCATGGTGAGTGCCATGATTGGCAGTTTTCTCAGGAAATCAGTGATGCGATTGGTGCTTCCTGTTTTATACTTGATGTTGAGGTGGAATTGATGCAAGCATGTGGACCACTTTTGATGGCAGTCATTTTGCAATTTTCCCTGTGTCTGCATGAACTGAAGTGGCTTATGATCAATGTCAATGACTATCTCCTTCCCAAGAATGTAATGTCTCCACTAGCAGCAAGCTTGCACAATGGATTACATTTCTTTCTCGTAAGTAGGGTAATTATGGACAATATCTGACAATGTCTCACTATGATAGGCCATGGGGTGGTCGTGCTGAGTGAGAACAATTCCCACAGCATAGTCTGAAGCATCTATCTCGATGTCAAAGGGATGTTACAGATCTGGTAGTGAAAATATTGGGAATGAGCACAAGCACTACTTCAAATCATTGAAAACTTGTTGTTGTTATTGACCCCACACAAATTTTGCCTTACCACCACCCCTGTTTATTTGGCTTAGGGCCCATGCAATATGGGAGAATCCCAACACAAACCTACAGTAGAAATTGGCAAGGCCCAAGAACCTACGAAGTTCAGTGAGTGTTGTTGGGGCTGGCCAGACACGGATGACTTGGATCTTGGTTGGATCCACATGTACGCCATGCTAATCAATGATGTATCCCAGGTAATGGACCCGGTCCATGCCGAAGGAGCATTTTTCCAAGTTGGCGTATAGCTTGTGTTGTCGCAGGGTGTGCAAAACCTGCTTAATATGTTGCAAGTATTCAACCGAAGTCTTATTGTTAATTAGAATGTCATCCAGATACACCACTACAAAAGTATTGGTGAAAGGTCATAGGATATCGTCCATCATCCTCATGAAAGTGGTTGGATCATTTTTCAAACCAAAGGGCATGACCAACCATTCAAAAAGTCCTGCCTTTGACTTGAAGGTTGTCTTCCATACATCTGTATATTCTGTCGGGACATGGTGGTAACCAGACTTCAGATCAATCTTACTGAAGTATTTGGCCCCTGTGAGTTTATCAAGGAGGTCATCGATTTGGGGAATTGGGTACTAGTTTCTAACTGTGATTTTATTCAGAGCCCGAAAATCAATACAAAGTCCCCAAGTTCCATATTTCTTCTGTACCAACATGATTAGGATCCCCCAAGGTGATGAGATGGGGTGGATGTGTAGCTTGTGGAGAATTTTTTGGATCTATCGCTTGATATCCTCATTCTCTAACAAAGAGCGACGATAAACTAGCCCATTGGGCAGCGGTGCGTCGGGGGTCAGATCGATGGGGTGCTTGACTTAATCATGCAAAGGTATCCTTGTAGGTGAGGAGAAGATATCTGAGTATTCCTCCACTACCTTATCTACTTGCTTCTGTTGTGTGGAGAGGTCGACCATAGAGACCCTGGATGTGGTTGTGATCTTTCACTTATTCTGAGAGAGAATCATGAAGAAGTCAAACTTCCCCGTCTAAGAGATGACCTTCCTACATTGCTTAGTAGAGATCAAGGCAATATCACTAGGTGATACTGCCTCGGGTATCCTATACAATTTCCTGTTCAACGTAATAATAACACTACGAGGCCTAGACTCATATACATCATGACGTTTCCATAAATAATGTTGGCCCAAAATAACATCACAAACTTCGAGAGGAGAAACATCAAACAATACCTCATCTTTGAAGGTCTTGATGCCGTACGACAATCGACACTATTGGGTGACATGGATATCGCTTCCTTGGTGGAGCCATCCAATGGTGTACGGTTCTGGGTGCAGCATTGTTGGTAGGGCCAACCTCTTGATGACCTCTATTGAGATAAGGTTCTTATGGCTACCACTATCAATGATGAAGTGCAGTGGGGTGCCTTTTACCCACATCTGTGAATGGAAGAGGCACTCTCCTTCTTCTGGCTCGTCTAGTTCACTAGGTTGGAACTTGTTGGTAGCAATGGTGGCACTGGGTTCCATGTCAATGATCTGTCTTCCCCTTTCTTGTTCTATCTTAGAGTCAAAATCGACATCTGATTCAGAGGATTTCACTTCGGTCACCAACGACTGTTTTGAGCGGTAGTCAGCAGTGTTATCCCAAGGGCTCTTATGGAAGTTGCAACACTTCACGGTATATTTATTTGTCTTTTCGGTGTCCTTCTTTGCTTGAATCTTGGACTGGTAGTCCTGATACTATCCATATTTTCACTCTTTGTTCTCTGGGTTGGGGCCACCCTTTCCTGGATTTTGTTGTGAGGGGTTCCTAGGACCAAATTGTCGAGTCTTTTGTTTGAGCTTCTGCTTTATTTTGACGACATATCGGTAGGCCGCACCCAAGGATGAGATGTCCAGAAATTCAATTTCGGTCTAAATGTATCTATGCAGAGCACCACAATAATTGAGAACCAGATGTTGCTTCGACTCTTTGATACCCAACTTGGTGCGCAAGGTATGGAAGATATTTGTGAAATCTGGCACTACTTGGTCTCTTTCTTGCCGCAGTGTGGTCCATTTGGTATAAAGGTCGTCATAACTTCCGATAGGGTAGTGTTTATCCTTAATAGAATCCCTGAAGGATTCCCATGTGGTCGTGACTGAAAATAATGAGGTTTCCTCTATTTCCTTTTGCTCACAGAAAGTTTCCCACCAATCTTTGACATGGGGAAGGGTTTTGAGGAGCGCAAAAGTAATCTTTTCTCTATTCGAAAAGTTATGGACAGAAAAATACCCTTCTAGTAGATTCAACCACATGTCTATAGAATCTCCGTCTATCTGACCTTCAAATATAGGAATATCGAAGTTTATTTCTACCTTTAAGGGGGCAGCGCCTCCATTCGAAGAAGATGCGTCGCTTGTTGGTAATCGCCGAAGGATTTGCACAAAACTATCCATCATCTCATTCCTCTGTTGTGTGAGGGCTTCCTCTATCAATAGTTTGAAATGATATCATGTCCCATCAACTTTATTTTCTCCTACCATGAGAGGTCACTTGGGCATGTGAGAGATTTTGTCCTCAAGAGAAACAAGCTCGAGACCCAACTCTTTGTATTTCGACCTCATTGGGGATGTGCATTAGGACGACAAGGAGTAGACCGCTCTGATATCACTAATCCATATTTTATGAGTAGAATGAAATGAATACAGATTATTAATATGTTATTAACACAAAATAATAGATATACAGGAAAACTGGGTTTCTATTCAATAACGAAATAAGCTGAAACTGTAAAATGCAGCGGAAACAAGCTTGTTGGAATGGTGGCATCTTATCACTAAGAAGAGATGTGACAGTTGCATGCATTCACAAGAATAAGATTACAATGAGGCTTTGAAGGAATTTTTACAATAAACAATAATTCCAAAAACCCTAGACATCCAAAAGCCTAACCCTAGGAGATGAAGTGCCAAAAGTCACGTGGGCCATGTTTGGGTAAGTTAGTACATCAACTTCCCGGGGTTGTAACGTTTGCATACGATCTCCGTTTTAGGTGTGTGATAGCCTGTTGGAAAGGTATCATTGAGGATATTCATTTTGGGGGCTCAATATTTCCTCTATCTATCATTTAGGAGCTCGATCTCGAAAAAACTTCATTTAAGCCCTCAAATTGGCCCCGGAAGTTAAAACTGCTAAAAATAGTAAATTGCCAAAATTGTTATAAAACTGTTTTGAGGGAGATGGAAAAGGTGAGTGGTCACTGATATCCATATGGATCAATACTACCTCCTTAGGAATCAATGGTCTCCATTGCGTTGAGTTCCCCGATCATATGAGGAAATTTCTACTAAATTTGGCCCCGGGTGAGCAGCTTGCCTTGGTGCAAGAGTTGCCTTGCTTTGATGACTTGATAAAGATGGATCCTTTGTTGTCACATTCCCTTGATCTGTGTGTCCACAATCTGATCATTGGATGCCTATTTTATGCAGTAGGGGTTGAGATCTATTGGTGTCAGTTGTTCTACTACTTCTGAGGTGTCCAATAATGGTGGGAAATAAGGGCGAAGGAGATCCACATTGAACATTGGGTGCAGGCCAAGGAAAGGAGGAATGTTGATCTCACAAGAATTATACCCCACAACTTTGGTGATAGTGCATGGCCCATAATGGAGTGGGAAAAGCTTCTGATGGGGTCCTATAAGGCATTCTTTTTGCAAGTGCAACCAAACTTTGTTGCCTACCTGAAACTTATGTGGCACCTGATGTTGATCATGGCACTGTTTGTACTTGTCATTGGACTTCTATAGGATATCCTGAACCTTTTGGAAGATGTGTTGGATCCTCTCAATGAACTGGGTGTCTTTGGCAGCTTCAGTTGGAGCAGGAGATGAGTCGGTTGAGGTGACCGCAAAGGGAACTGCAACATCTATGGGACCCAATGGTTGGAATACCAACCCCACCTGAAAGGGGCTATGTCCAGTTGAGCTATGCAGGGATCAATTGTAGCTATGTTGGACATAGGGAAGGCTCTCATCCCATGTGTGAGGGTGCTTTGAATTATACATGCAAAGTATATGCACAACCATTCAATTTACAACCTCGGTTTGGCCATTTGTCTGGGGGTGGAAGGCCATGCATTTGGTGAGCTTGGTGTCTAGTAGTGACTAGAGGCTCGATTAGTATGTGCTGAGAAATTGACTGTCCCGATATAAGACAATTGTTGGTGGGATTCAAAAATGTACCCATACTCGTTCAAACAAGATCTTGGAAGTGGCCTCTATTGTGATGCTCTTCTTCCAGGCAACTAGAATCGCCATCTTAGAAAAGAGATCAACAACCACAAAAACACAGTCATTTCCATGCTTGGTGGATGGGAGGCCTGACATGTAGTCCATTGAGATGGATTCCCATGGCCTATAAGGAGCAGGAAGAGGGGTGTACATTCCCTATTTCTTAGTGGTTGGTTTTGCAATAGCGCAGGCAGTGCAGGACCTATATACTTGTTGACATTCTCTCGAAATTTCGTCTAGTAGAAATGTTTCTGTAGCATCGTCACTGTGTTTTCGACGTTAAAGTGTCCTGCCACCTAACTGTAGTGGGATTCCCATATCATCTTCGCTCACTCACTTGAAGGAACATAGATATGGCCCAGACGACACAAAAACCCATTCTGAAGATGGAAATTATTGACAATTGCGTTTGCACCCAACATTTGGTAGGTGGTGGTGAAGTCAGGGTCTGTCTCATAGAGTTGGGGCATCCAAATGTCTCATGGCTGCAAGATTCTAGCACTATGGTGAGTGCTGAGACTGGTGGTCTTCTCAGGCAATCAATGGCATGATTGGTGCTTCCTATTTTATACTTGATGTTGAGGTGGAATTTTCAAGTATGTGGACCACTTTTGATGGCAGTCATTCTGCAATTTTTCCTGTGTCTGCATGATATGCAGTGGAGGGAGGCTTGCACAATGGAGTACATTTCTTTATCATAAATAGGGTACTTGCGGACAGTATCTGACAGTGTCTCACTATGATAGACCAGAGGGTGGCCATTTTGAGTGAGAACGGTGCCCACGACATAGTTTGAAGCATCTGTATCGATCTCAAAGGGATGTTGCAAGTATGGTAGTGAAAGTACTGGGGCTGAGAAAAAGCACTTCTTCAAATCATCGAACACTTGTTGTTAGGACTGACCCCATGCAAATTTCTCCTTACCACCACCCCTATTTATTTGGCTGAGGTCCCATGCAATATGGGAGAATCCCAATATGAACCTGCAATCGAAGTTGGCAAGGCCCAAGAAGCTTCGAAGCTCAGTGAGTGTTGTTGGGGATGGCCAGTCACAGATGACTTGGATCTTGGATGGATCCACATGTACGCCATGCTGATCAATGATGTATCCTAGGTAATGGACCCAGTCCATGTCGAAGGAGAATTTTTCCAAGTTGGTGTATAGCTTGTACTGCCACAGGGTGTGCAAAACCTACTGAATATGTTGCAAGTGTTCGGCCGAAGTCTTGCTGTAAATTAAAATGTCATCCAGATACAACACTACAAACATATTGGTGAATGGTCGTAGGATATCGTCCATCATCCTCATGAAAGTGGCTGGGGAATTTATCAAACCAAAGGGCATGACCAGCCATTAAAAAAGGCCTTCCTTTGACATGAAGGTGGTCTTCCATACATTTGTCTCTTCTATCGAGACCTGGTGGTAGCCAGACTTCAGATAAATCTTACTGAATTATTTGGCCCCCATGAGTTGATCAAGGAGGTCATTGATTTGTGGAATCAGGTATCGGTTTCTGACTGTGATTTTATTCAGAGCCCGGTAATCAATATAGAGTCACCAGGTTCCATCTTTCTTCTATACCAGCATGATTGGGCTCCTGAAAGGTGATGAGATGGGGCGGATGTGCCCCTTATGGAGAATTTCTTGGATATGTCACTTTATCTTCTCATTCTCTAACACAGAGCGATGATAGACTGGCCCATTGGGAAACGATGTTCCGGGGGTCAGATCGATGGGATGCTTGACTTGGCAGTGAAAAGGTACCTCTATAGGTGAGGATAAGATATCTGAGTATTCCTCCATGACCTTATCTACTTGCTTCTGCTGTGTGGAGAGGACAACCACAGAGACCTTGGATGTGGTTATGATCTTTCTCTTATTCTGAAAGTGAATCACGAAGAAGACAAACTTCCCCGTCTGAGAGATGACCTTCCTGCATTTCTTAGTAGAGATCAAGGAAATAACACTAGGTGGGACTGCCTCGGATATCCTATACAATTTCCTGTTCAAAGTATTAATAAGACTATGAGGCCTAGTCTCATATACAACATGAAGTTTCCATAAATAAGGTTGGCCCAAAAGAACATCACAAACTTCAGAAGGAGCAACATCACACAATACCTCGTCTTTGAAGGGCTTGATGCCGTACGATAGTCGACACTGTTGGTTGATGCGGAGATCACTTCCTTGGTGGAGCCATCCAATGGTGTAGGGTTGTCGGTGCGACATTGTTGGCAGGGCCAGATGCTTGATGACCTCTGCTAAGATGAGGTTCTTCTGGCTACCGCTATCAATGATGAATTGCAGCGGGGTGCCTCTTACCCACATCTGTGAATGGAAGGGGCACTCTCCTTATTCTGGATCGTTTGGTTCACCAGGCTGGAGCTTGGTGGTAGCAATGGTTTCACTGGTTTCTGTGTCAATGATCCGTCTTCCCCTTTCTGGTTTTGGCTCAGAGTTAGAATCCACATCTGATTCAGAGGCTTTCACTTCAGCCACCAACAACTGTTTTGAGTGGAATTCAACAGTGTTATGCCAAGGGATCTTATGGAAGTCACACCACTTCCCGGTATATTTCTTTGTCTTTTCGGTGTCCTTATTTTCTTGTGGCTTGGACTAGTAGTCCTGATACTGTCCATATTTTCTCTATCCTTTGTTTTGTGGGTTGGGGCCACCCTTTCCTGCCTTTTTTTGTGAGGGTTTACTAGGCCCAAATTGAGGCATCTTTTGTTTGAGCTTCTGCTCGATTTTGACGACATATCGGTAGGCCACGACCAAGGATGAGATGTATAGAAATTCCATTTTAGTTTGGATGTATCTATGCATAGCACTGCGATACTTGAGCACCAAATTTTGCTCTAAATATTTGATACCCAGCTTGGTGTGCAAGGTATGGAAGATATTTGTGAAATCTGGCACTGCTTGGTCTCTTTCTTGCCACAGTCTGGTCCATTTGGTATATAGGTCGTCATAACTTCTGACAGGCTAGTATTTTTCCTTAATAGCATCCTGGAAGGATTCTTAGGTAGCCGTGACTGAAAATAATGAGGTTTTCTCTATTTCCTTTTCCTCACAGAAAGTTTCCCACCAATCTTTGACATGGGGAACGACTTTGAGGAGTGCAAAAGTAATCTTTTCTCTATTCGAAAAGTTATGGACAGAAAAATAACCTTCTAGTATATTCAACCACTTGTCTACAACATTTTCATCTATCTGACCTTCAAATATAGGAATATTGAAGTTTATTTTTTCCTTGAAGGGGGCGGCACCTCCGTTCGAAGAAGATGTGTCTCTTGTTGGTAGTCGCCAAAGGATTTGCGCGAAACTATCCATCATCTCATTCCTCTGTTGCATGAGGGCTTCCTCAATCAACATTTTGAAAGGATCTCATATCCCGTCACCTTTATTTTCTCCTTCCATGAGAGGTTTCTTGGGCATGCGATAGCTTTTGTCCTTAAGAGAAACAAGCTCGAGGCCCAACTCTTTGTACTCCAACCTCGTTGGGGACATGCATTAACACAAAAAGGAGTAGACCACTCTGATACCACTGATCCAGAATTTATGAGAAGAATTAAATGAATACAGATTATTAATATGTTCTTAACACAAAATAACAGAGATATAGTAAAACTGGTTTTCTATTGAATAACGAAATAAGCTGAAACTATAAAATGCAGCAGAAACAAGCTTGTTGGAATGGTGGCGGCTTATCTCTGAGGGTAGATGTGACGGCTGTGCGATTTCGCAAGAAGAAGATTACAATGAGGATATGAAGGCCTTTTTAGAATAAAGAAGAATGTTAAAAACTATAAACATCCAAAAACCTAACCCTAGGAGATGAAGCGCCAAAAGTTACGTGGGCCCCATTTGGGTAAGTTAGTAGATCAACTTCCTAGGGTCTTAAGTTTTGCAGACAATCTTCATTTTAGGCGTGTGATAGCCTGTTGGAAAGGTATCGTCGAGGAGATTCATTCTGGGGCCTCAATCATGCCTTTGGCCATAATTTAGGAGCTTTATCCCAAAAAACCTTCATTTAGGCCCTCAAAATGGCCTCGGAAGTTAAAACTACTAAAAATAGTAAATTGCCAAAATTGTTAGAAAACCATTTTGATCCAGTTGCAAAAGGTGGGTAGCCATCAATATCCATATGGATCAATACTCCCTCCTAAGGAATAAATTGTATCCATTGTATTGAGGTCCCCCATCAGATGAGCAAATTTCTGCTGAATTTGGCCCAGGGTGAGCCACTTGCCTTAGTGCAGGAGCTGCCCTACTTTGATGACTCAATAAAGCTGGATCCTTTGTTGTTGAGTGACCTTGATCTATGTGTCCAAAATATGATCATTGGATTCCTATTGTATTCAGTCAGGGTTGAGCTCTGTTGGTGTCAATTGTTCTTCTACTTCTGAGGTGTCCAATAATGGAGGGAAATAAGGGCGAAGGAGATCCACATTGAACACTGGGTGCAGACCAAGGAAAGGAGGAATGTTGAGCTCACAAGCATTTACCCCCATGGCCTTGATGATAGTGTACGACCCATAACGAAGTGGGTGAAGCTTCATATGGGGTCTTGTAAGATGTTCTTTCTGCAAGTGCAACCAAACTTTGTCGCCCACCTGAAGCTTATGTGGCACTCGATGTTGATCATGGCACTGTTTATACCTATTGTTGGACTTTTGTAGGATATCCTAAACCTATTGGTGGATGTACTGGATCCTCTCAATGAATTGGGCAACTTTTTTATCTTCAGTTGGAGCACGAGATAATTTGGTTGAGGTGACTGCAAGGGGAAGTGCAACATCTATGGGACCCAATGGTTGGAATCCCAACCCCACCTGAAAGGGGTTGTGGCTGGTTGAGCTATTGAGGGATCGATTGTAGTTATGTTGGACATAGGGAAGGCTCTCATCCCATGTGCAAGGGTGCTTTGAATTATACATGTGAAGGATATGCACAATCATTCGATTTACAACCTCGGTTTGGAAATCTGTCTAAGGGTGGAAGGTCGTGGATTTGATGAGCTTGGTGTCTAGCAGTGACCAAAGGCTCGACCAGAATGTGCTGAGAAATGGATTGTCCCGATCTGAGACAATGGTTTGTGGGATTCTAAAATGTACCTAGACTCGTTCAAAGAAGATATTGGCATTGGCCTCCATTGTGATGCTCTTCTTCCAGGCAACCAGAATCACGATCTTAGAAAAGCGATCAAAAACCACAAAAACACAGTCATTTCCTCACTTGGTGGATAGGAGGCCCAACATGTAGTCCATTGAGATGGATTCCCATGGCCTGTTAGGAGTAGGAAGAGGGGTGTACAGACCATGTTTCTTAGTGGTCGGTTTGGCAATAGTGCAGGTGGTGTAGGACCTGATATACTTGCTAAACTCCTATCGAAGTTTCGGCTAGTAGAAATGTTTCTGTAGCATCGCCACTGTATTTTCGATGTCGAAGTGTCTTGCCACCCAAATGTAGTGGGCTTCCCAGATCATCTTTTCTCGCTCACTTGACGGAACACAAATATGGCCTAGATGACACAACAACCCATCCTGAAGATGGAAATTATCGACAACTGCATCTGCACCCAACATTTGGTAGGTGGTGATGAAGTCAGGGTCTGTCTCATAGAGTTGTGGACATCCATATGTCTCATGGATGCAAGAGTCTAGCACCATGGTGAGTGCCACAACTGGTGGTCTGCTCAGGCAATCAGTGACATGATTGTTGCTTCCTATTTTATACTTGATGTTGAGGTGGAATTGTTGCAAGTATGTGGACCACTTTTGATGCTGGTCATTCTGCAATTTTCCCTATGTCTACATGAAATGCAGTGGCTTATGATCAGTGTGGATGACTGTCTCCTTCCCAGGTATGTAATGTCTCCACTGGTGGCAGGATTTCCCAATGGAGTACATTTCTTTGTCGTAAGTAGGGTACTTACAGACACTATCGGATAGTGTATAACTATGATAGGCCATGGGGTGGTCGTGCTGAGTGAGAATGGCACCCACGACATAGTTTGAAGCATCTGTCTCGATCTCAAAGGGATGTTTCATTTTTGGTAGTGAAAGTACTAGGGATGAGCACAAGCACTGCTTCAAATCATCGAAATCTTGTTGTTGGGACTGACCTGATGCAAATTTTTCCTTACCAATATGGGAGAATCCAAACATGAACCTGCGGTGGAAATTGGCAAGGCCTAAGAAGCTCCGAAGTTGAGTGAGTGTTGTTGGGGCTGGAAAGTCATAGATGAATTGGATCATGGCTAGATCCACATGTACACCATGCTGATCAATGATGAATCCCAGGTAATGGACCTGTTCCATGCCGAAGGATCATTTTTCCAAGTTGGCATATACCTTGTGATGCCGCAAGGTGTGCAAAACCTGCTGAATATGCTGAAAGTGTTCGACCCAAGTCTTCTTGTAAATTATAATGTTGTCCAGATACACCACTACAAACGTATTGGTGAATGGTCGTAGGATATCGTCCATCATCCTTATGAAAGTGGATGGGGAATTTTTCAAACCAAAGGGCATGACCAACCATTCAAAAAGGCCTTCTTTTTACTTGAAGGCAGTCTTCCATACATCTGTTTATTCTATCGGGACCTGGTGGTAGCTAGACTTCAGATCAATCTTATTGAAGTATTTGGCCCCCGTGAAATTGATGAACGAGGTTTTCAATTCAGGGAATCAGATACCGGTTTCTGACTGTGATTTTATTCAAAGCCTGGTAATCAATATAGAGTCACCAGGTTCCATCTTTCTTCTGTACCAACACAATTGGGCTCCCGCAAGATGATGAGCTAGGGCGGATGTGCCCCTTGTGGAGAGGTTCTTGAATCTTTCTCTTAATCTCCTCATTATCTAACAAAGAGAAATGATAGACTGGCCCATTGGGTAGCAGTGCGTCGGGGGTCAGATCAACGAGGTGCTTGACCTGACAGTGCAAAGGTATCCTTGTAGGTGAGGAGAAGATATATGAGTATTCCTCCACGACCTTATCTACTTTCTTATATGATGTGGAGAGATCGACTACAGACACCCTAGATGTGGCTATGATCTTTCGCTTATTCTAAGAGAAAATCATGAAGAAGACAAACTTCCCCATCTAAGAGATGACCTTCCTGCATTACTTAGTAGAGATCAAGGAAATAGCACTAGGTGGGACTGCCTCGGGTATCCTGTACAATTTTCTGTTCAAAGTAATAATAACACTACGAGGCCTAGACTCATATACAACATGACATTTCTATAAATAGGGTTGGCCGAGAAGAACATCACAAACTTCGTGAGGAGAAACATCACACAATACCTCATCTTTGAATGGCTTGATTTCGTACGATAATCGACACTGTTGGCTGACACGGAGATCGCTTCCTTGGCGAAGCCATCCAATGGTGTAGGGTTGTGGGTGTGCCATTGTTGGCAGGGCCAACTGCTTGATGACCTCTATTGAGATGAGGTTCTTGTGTCTACCGCTATCAACTATGAAGTGTAGCAGGGTGCCTTCTACCCACATCTGTGAATGGAAGAGGTGCTCTCCTTCTTTTGACTCGTCTAGTTCACCAGGCTGGAGCTTGGTGGTAGCAACGGTAGCACTAGGTTCCGTGTCAATGATACATCTTCCCCTTTCTGGTTCTGGCTTAGAGTTAGAATCCACATCTGATTTAGAGTATTTCACTTCGACCACCATCGACTATTTTGAGCGACAATCAGCAGTGTTATGCCAAGGTCTCTTATGGAAGTCACACCACTTCCTGGTATCTTTGTTTGTCTTTCCGGTGTCGTGCTTTGCTTTCGTCTTGGACTGTTAGTCTTGATACTATCCATCTTTTCTCCTTCCTTTGTTCTTTGGGTTGGGGCTTCCCTTTCCTGGATTTTGTTGTGCGGGGTTCCTAGGCCCAAATTGTTGCATCTTTTGTTTGAGCTTCTGCTCGATTTTGACGGCATATCGGTAGGCCTCGCCCAAGGATGAGATGTCCAAAAATTCCATTTCAGTCTAGATGAATCTATGCAGAGCACCACGATACTTGAGAACCATATGTCGCTCTGAATCTTTGATACCTAGCTTGGTGTGCAAGGTATGGAAGATATTTGTGAAGTTTGGCACTGCTTGGTCTCTTTCTTGCCGTAGTGTGGTCCATTTGGTATAGAAGTCGTCATAACTTCTGACAGGGAAGTATTTTTCCTTAATAGCACCCCTGAAGGATTTCCAGGTGGTCGTGACTTAAAATAATGAGTTTTCCTCTATTTCCTTTTGCTAACACAAATTTTCCCACCATTCTTTGACATGGGGAACGACTTTGAGGAGTGCAAAAGTAATCTTTTCTCTATTCGAAAAGTTATGGATAGAAAAATACCCTTCTAGTATATTCAACCACCTGTCTACAGAATCTGCATCTATCTAGCCTTCAAATATAGGAATATCGAAGTTTATTTGTACCTTGAAGGGGGTGGTGCCTCCGTTCGAAGAAGATGCATTTCATATTGGTAGTCGCCAAAGGATTTGCATGAAACTATCCATCATCGTGTTCCTGTATTGCGTGAGGGATTGCTCAATCAACAGTTTGAAAGGATCTCTTGTCCCATCATATTTATTTTCTCCTACCATGAGAGGTCACTTGGGCTTGCGAGAGCTTTTTTCCTCAAGAGAAACAAGCTCGAGACCCAACTCCTTGTACTCTGACCTCGTTGGTGACATGCATTAAGATGACAAGGAGCAGATCGCTCTAGTACCACTGATCCAGATTTTATGAGCATAACGAAATGAATACAAATTATTAACAAGTGCTTAACACAAAATAACATAGATACAATAAAATTGGTTTTTTATTCAATAACGAAATATGCTAAAACTGTAAAATGCAACGGAAACAAGCTTGCTGGAATGGTGGAGACTTATCTTTGAGAAGAGATGTGACGACTGTGTGAATTCACAAGAAGAAGATTACAATGAGGCTCTAAATGCCTTTTTACAATAAACAAGAATGCCAAAACCCCTAGACATCCAAAAACCTAACCCTAGGAGATGAAGCTCCAAAAGTCGCGTGAGGCCCGTTTTGGTAAGTTAGTACATCAACTTCCTGGGGTCGTAACTTTTGGATACGATATTCGTTTTAGTTGTGTGATATCCTGTTGGAAAGGTATCATCGAGTCGATCAATTTTGGTGGCTCAATCATGTCTTTTTCTATCATTGTGGAGATCGATCCCGAAAAACCTTCATTTAGGCCCTCAAAATGGCCCCGGAAGTTAAAACTGCTAAAAATAGTAAATTGCCAAAATTGTCAGAAAACCGTTTTGAGCCAGTTGGAAAAGGTGGGTGGCCACTGATATCCATATGGATAAATCCTCCCACCTTAGGAAGAAATTGTATCCATTGCATTGAGTTCCCCCATCAGATGAGGAAATGTTTGCTGAATTTGGCCCCGAGTGAGCCACTTGGCTTAGTGCAGGAGCTGCCCTGCTTTGACGACTCGATAAAGTTGGATCCTTTGTTGTCGAGTGCCCTTGATATATGTGTCCACAATATGATCATTGGATTCCTATTGTATGTATTCGGGGTTGAGCTCTGCTGGTGTCAGTTTTCCTACTACTTCTGAGGTGTCGAATAATGGTGGGAAATAAGGGCGAAGGAGATCCACATTGAACACTAGGTGCAGGCCAAGGAAAGGAGGAATGTTGAGCTCACAAGAATTATCCCCCATGACCTTGGTGATAGTTTACAACCCATAACGGAGTGGGAGAAGCTTATGATGGGGTCCTGTAAGGCATTCTTTCTGCAAGTGCAACCAAACTTTTTCGCCCACCTGAAACTTATGTGGCACCCGATGTTGATCATGGTGTTGCTTGTACTTGTCATTGGACCTCTGCAAGATATCCTAGATCCTGTCAATGAACCAGCTGGTTTTGTCAGCTTCAGTTGGAGAAGGATATGAGTCGGTCGAGGTGACCACAAGGGGAAGTGCAACATCTATGGGACCCAATGGTTGGAATCCCAACCCCACCTAAAAGGGGTTGTGGCTGGTTGAGCTATGCAGGGCTTGGTTGTAGCTATGATGGACATAGGGAAGGTTCTCATCCCATGTGTGAGGGTGATTTTAATTATACATGTGAATGATATGCACAATCATTCGATTTAAAACCTCGGTTTGGCCATCTGTCTGGGGGTGGAAGGTCATGGATTTGGTGAGCTTGGTGTCTCGCAATGACCAGAGGCTCGAACAGAATGTACTGAGAAATTGACTGTCCTGATATGAGACAATGGTTTGTGGGATTCCAAAATGTACCTAGACTCATTCAAAGAAGAGCTTGGTAGTGGCCTATGTTGTGATGCCCTTCTTGTAGGCAATCAGAATCGCCATCTTAGAAAAGTGATCAACAACCACAAAAACAAAGTCATTTCCTCACTTGGTGGACGGGAGGCCCGACATGTAGTCCATTGAGATGGATTCCCATGGCTTTTCAGGAGTAGGATTAGGGGTGTACATGCCCTATTTCTTAGTGGTCGGTTTGGCAATAGCGCAAGCAGTGCATGACCTAATATATTTGTTGACCTCCTGTCAAAGTTTCGACCAATAGAAATGTGGACCACTTTTGATGGTAGTCATTCTGTAATTTTCCCTGTTTCTGCGTGAACTGCAGTTGCTTATGATCAATGTGGATGACTGTCTCCTTCCCAAGAATGTAATGTCTCCACTTGCGGCAGTATTGCACAGTGGAGTACATTTCTTTGTCATAAGTAGGGTACTTATGGACAGTATCTGACAATGTCTCACTATATAGGCCAAGGGATGGTCGTGCTGAGTGAGAACGACGCCCACGACATAGTTTGAAGAATCTGTCTTATTCTCAAAGGGATGTTGTAGTTCTGGTAGTGAAAGTACTGGGGCTAGGCACAAGCGCTGCTTCAAATCATTGAATGCTTGTTGTTGGGTCCGACCCCACGAAATTTTTTCCTTACCACCGCCCCTGTTTATTTAGCTGAGGGCCCATGCAATATGGGAGAATCCAAACATGAACCTATGGTAGAAATTGGCAAGGCCCAAGAAGCTCCGAAGCTCAGTCAGTGTTGTTGGGGCTGGCCAGTCATGAATGACTTGGATCTTGGTTGGATCCACATGTATGCCATGTTGATCAATGATGTATCCCAGGTAATGGACCCAGTCCATGTAGAAGGAGATTTTTTCCAAGTTGTTGTATAGCTTGTGTTGCCATAGGGTGTGCATAACCTACTAAATATGTTGCAAGTGTTCGACCCAAGTCTTGTTGTAAATTAGAATATCGTCCAGATACACCACTAAAAAATTATTGGTGAATGGTCGCAGGATATCGTCCATCATCCTCATGAAAGTGGCTGGGTCATTTGTGAAACAAAAACAAATCCTGAAGATGGAAATTATCGAAAACTACGTTTGCACCCAACATTTGGTAGGTCGTGGCGAAGTCAGGGTCTGTCTCATAGACTTGTGTCCATCTAGATGTCTCATGGATGCAAGAGTCTAGCACCATGGTGAGTGCCGCAACTGGTGGTCTGCTCAGACAATCAGTGACGTGATTGGTGCTTCCTGTTTTATACTTGATGTTGAGGTGGAATTGTTGCAAGTATGTGGACCACTTTTGATGGTGGTCATTCTGCAATTTTCCCTGTGTATTCATGAACTGCAGTGGCTTATGATCAGTGTGGATGACTGTCTCCTTGCCAATAATGTAATGTCTCCACTGGCGGGAGGCTTGCACATTGGAGTACATTTCTTTGTCGTAAGTAGGGTACTTACGGACACTATCTGACAGTGTCTCACTATGATAGGCCACAGGGTGGCCGTGTTGAGTGAGAATGACTCCCACGGCATAGTCTAAATCATTTGTCTCAATCTCAAAGGGATGTTGCAGTTTTGGTAGTGAAAGTATTGGGGCTAAGCACAAGCGTTTCTTCAAATAATCGAATGCTTGTTGTTGGGACCGACCCCACGCAAATTTATCCTTGCCACCACCCCTATTTATTTGGACGAGGTCCCATGCAATATGGGATAATCCAAACACGAACCTGCGGTAGAAATTGGCAAGGCCCAAGAAGCTCTGAAGATTTATGAGTGTTGTTGGGGCTGGAAAGTCATGGATGAATTGGATTGTGGCTAGATCCACATGTATGCCATGTTGATCAATGATTTATCCCAGGTAATGGACCTGGTCCATGCCGAAGGATCATTTTTTCAATTTGGTGTATAGCTTGTGATGTCGCCAGACACACCACTACAAATGTATTGGTGAATGGTTGCAGGATATCGTCCATCATCCTTATGAAAGTGACTGGGACATTTGTCAAACCAAAGGGCATGACCAACCATTAAAAAAGGCCTTCTTTTGACTTGAAGGTGGTCTTCCATACATCTGTCTATTCTATTGGGACTTGGTGGTAGCTAGACTTCAGATCAATCTTACTGAAGTATTTGGCCCCAGTGAGTTGATAAACAAGGTCGTCGATTCGGGGAATCAGGTATCGGTTTCTGACTGTGATTTTATTCAAAGCCCGGTAATCAATATAGAGTCACCAGGTTCCATCTTTCTTCTGTACCAACACGATTGGGCTCTTGCAAGGTGATCAGCTGAGGCGTATGTTCCCCTTGTGGAAAGGTTCTTGAATCATTCTCTTAATCTCCTCATTGTCTAACAAAGAGCAATGATAGACTGGCCCATTAGGCAGCGGTGCGCCAGGGGTCAGATCGATGGGGTGCTTGACCTAGCAGTGAAAAGGTGCCCCTGTAGGTGAGGAGAAGATATATGAGTATTCCTCCATGACCTTATCTACTTTCTTCTACTATGTGGAAAGATCGACCGCGAAGACCCTGGATGTGGCCATGATATTTTGCTTATTCTGAGAGTGAATCATGAAGAAGACAAACTTTCCCATCTGAGATATGACCTTCCTGCATTTCTTAGTAGAGATCAAGGAAATAGCACTAGATGGGACTGCCTCGGGTATCCTGTAAAATTTTCTGTTCAAAGTAATAATAACACTATGAGGCCTAGACTCATATACAACATGACATTTCCATAAATAAGGTTGGCCCAAAAGAACATCACAAACTTTGAGAGGAGAAACATCACACAATACCTCATCTTTGAATGTCTTGATTCTATATGACAGTCAACACTGTTGGCTGACGTGGAGATCGCTTCCTTGGCGGAGCCATCCAATGGTGTAGGATTGTGGGTGCGGTGTTGTTGGCAGGGCCAGCTGCTTGATGACCTCTATCGAGATGAGATTCTTATGGCTACCTCTATCAACTATGAAGCGCAGCGGGGTGTCTTTTACCCACATATATGAATGGAAGAGGCACTCTCCTTCTTCTGGCTCGTCTGGTTCACCAGGGTGAGCTTGGTGGTAGCAACGGTGGAACTAGGTTCCATGTCATTGATACATATTCCCCTTTCTGGTTCTATCTCAAAGTTAGAATCTGCATCTGATTCAGAGGCTTTCACTTTGACCACCATCGACTGTTTTGAGCGACAGTCAGCAGTGTTATGCCAAGGGATCTTATGGAAGTCGCACCACTTCCTGGTATCTTTCTTTGTCTTTCCGGTGTCGTTCTTTGCTTGCGTCTTGGACTGTTAGTCCTAATACTTTCCATCTTTGCTCCTTCCTTTTTTCTTTGGGTTGGGGTTTCCCTTTCCTGGATTTTTTTGTGAGGGGTTCCTAGGCCCAAATTGCTGCATCTTTTGTTTGAGATTCTGCTCGTTTTTTATGTCATATCGATAGGCCGCGCCCAAGGATGAGATGTCTAGAAATTCCATTTCAGTCTGGATGAATATATGCAGAGAACTGCGATACTTGAGCACCATATGTCACTTTGAATCTTTGATACCCAGCTTGGTGCGCAAGGTATGAAAGATATTTGTGAAGTCTGGCACTGCTTGGTCTCTTTCTTGCCGCAGTGTGGTCCATTTGGTATAGAGGTCATCATAACTTCCGACAGGGTAGTATTGTTCCTTAATAGCATCCTTGAAGGATTTCCAGGTGGTTGTGACTAAAAATAATGAGTTTTCCTCTGTTTCCTTTTGCTCGCATAATGTTTCCCACCAATCTTTGACATGGGGAATGACTTTGAGGAGTGAAAAAGTAATATTTTCTGTATTCGAAAAGTTATGGACAGAAAAATGCCCTTCTAGTATATTCAACAACCTGTCTACAGAATCTATGTCTATCTGGCCTTCAAATATAGGAATATCGAATTTTATTTGTACCTTTAAGGGGGTGGCACCTCCGTTCGAAGAAGATGTGTTGTCTGTTGGTGGCCGCCGAAGGATTTGCATGAAACTATCCATCATCGTGTTCCTGTATTACGTGAGGGATTTCTCAATCAATAGTTTGAAAGGATATCTTCTCCCATAATATTTATTTTCTCCTACCATGAGAGGTCCCTTGGGCATGCGAGAGATATTTTCCTCAAGAGAAACAAGCTCGAGACCCAACTCCTTGTACTCCGACCTCGTTGGGGACATGCATTAAGACAACAAGGAGCAGACCGCTCTGGTACCACTGATCCAGATTTTCTGAGTAGAAGGAAATGAATACATATTATTAACAAGTGCTTAACAAAAAATAACATATATATAGTAAAATTGGTTTTCTATTCAATAACGAAATATGCTAAAACTGTAAAATGAAGCGGAAACAAGCTTGTTGGAATGGTGGAGACTTATCTTTGAGAAGAGATGTGATGGTTGCGTGCATTCGCAAGAAGAATATTACAATGAGGCTCTGAATGAATTTTTACAATAAACAAGAATGCCAAAACCCCTAGACATCCAAAAACCTAACTCTAGGATATGAAGCGCCAAAAGTCACATGAGCCTCATTTTCGTAAGTTAGTACATCAACTTCCTGGGGTCGTAACTTTTGGATACGATCTTCGTTTTAGGCGTGTGATATCCCATTGGAAATCTATTGTCGAGGATATTAATGTTGGGGGCTCAATCATGCCTTTTCTATCATTGTGGAGCTCAATCTCGAAAAACCTTCATTTAGGCCCTCAAAATGGCCCCGGAAGTTAAAACTGCTAAAAATAGTAAATTGCCAAAATTGTCAGAAAACCATTTTGATCCAGTTGGAAAAGGTGGGTGGCCACCGATATCCATATGGATCGATCCTCCCACCTTAGGAATAAGTTTTCTCCATTGTGTTGATTTCCCCCATCAGATGAGGAAAGTTTTGTTGAATTTGGCCCCGGGTGAGCCACTTGGCTTAGTGCAGGAGTTGCCCTGCTTAGACGACTCGATAAAGATGGATCCTTTGTTGTCGAGTGCCCTTGATATATGTGTCCACAATCTGATAATTGGATTCCTATTGTATGCAGTTGGGGTTGAGCTATGTTGGTGTCAATTGTCCTGCTACTTCTGAGGTGTCGAATAATGGTGGGAAATAAGGGTGAAGGAGATCCACATTGAACACTAGGTGCAGGCCAAGGAAAGGAGGAATGTTGAGCTCACAAGAATTATCCCCCATGACCTTGGTGATAGTTTACAACCCATAACGGAGTGGTTGAAGCTTTCGATGGGGTCCTATAAGGCATTCTTTCTGCAAGTGCAACCAAACTTTTTCGCCCACCTGAAACTTATGTGGCACCCGATGTTGATCATGGTCTTGCTTGTACTTGTCATTGGACCTCTGTAGGATATCCTGGATCCTATTAATGAACCAGGTGGATTTGTTAGCTTCAGTTGGATAAGGATATGAGTTGATCGAGGTGACCGCAAGGGGAAGTGCAATATCTATGGGACCCAATGGTTGGAATCCCAACCCCAACTGAAAGGGTTGTGGCCAGTTGAGCTATGCAGGGTTCGATTGTAGCTATGATGGACATAGGGAAGGCTCTCATCCCATGTGTGAGGGTGATTTGAATTATACATGTGAAGGATATGCACAATCATTCAATTTACAACCTTGGTTTGGCCATCTGTCTTGGGGTGGAAGGCCATGGATTTGGTGAGCTTGGTGTCTAGTAGTGACCAGAGGCTCGAACAGAATGTGCTGAGAAATTGACTGTCCTAATCTAAGATAATGGTTTGTGGGATTCCAAAATGTACCCCGACTTGTTCAAATAAGATCTTGGCAGTGGCCTCTATTGTGATGCCCTTCTTGTAGGAAACCAGAATCACCATCTTAGAAAAGTGATCAACAACCACAAAAACACAGTCATTTCCTCACTTGGTGGACGGGAGGCCCGACATGTAGTCCATTGAGATGGATTCCCATGGCCTGTCAGGAGTAGGAAGAGGGGTGTACATGCCCTATTTCTTAGTAGTTAGTTTGGCAATAGCACAGGCAGTGCAATACCTGGTATATTTGCTGACCTCCTGTCGAAGTTTTGGCCAATAGAAATGTGGACCAATAGTATGTGGACCACTTTTGATGGTGGTCATTCTGCAATTTTCCCTATTTCTACATGAACTGCAGTGACTTATGATCAATGTGGATGACTGTCTCCTTCCCAAGAATGTAATGTCTCCACTCGCGGCAGGATTGCACAGTGGAGTACATTTCTTTGTCATAAGTAGGGTACTTACAGACAGTATATGACAATGTCTCACTATGATAGGCCACGGGATGGCCATGCTGAGTGAGAACGACACCCACAACATAGTTTGAAGATTCTGTCTCGTTCTCAAAGGGATGTTGCAGTTCTGGTAGTGAAAGTACTGGGGCTGAGCATAATCGTTGCTTCAAATCATCGAATGCTTGTTATTGGGTCCGACCCCACAGAAATTTCTCCTTACCACCACCCTTGTTTATTTGGCTGAGGGCCCATGCAATATGGGAGAATCCCAACATGAACCTATGGTAGAAATTGACAAGGCCCAAGAAGCTCCGAAGCTCAGTCAGTGTTGTTGGGGCTGGCCAATCATGGATGACTTGGATCTTGGCTGGATCCACATGTGCACCATGTTGATCAATGATGTATCCCAGGTAATGGACCCAGTCCATGCAGAAGGAGAATTTTTCCAAGTTGGCGTATAGCTTGTGCTTCCATAGGTTGTGCATAACCTATTGAATATGTTGCAAGTGTTCGGCCCAAGTCTTGTTGTAAATTAGAATATCGTCGAGATACACCACTACAAAATTATTGGTGAATGGTCACAGGATATCGTCCATCATCCTCATGAAAGTGGCTAGGGAATTTGTGAAACCAAAGGGCACGACCTGGTGGTAGCCAGACTTCAGATCAATCTTACTGAAGTATTTGGCCCTCGTGAGTTGATCAAGGAGGTCATCGATTCGACGAATCGAGTACCAGTTTCTAACTTTGATTTTATTCAGAGCCCAGTAATCAATACAGTGTCGTCAAGTTCCATCTTTCTTCTGTACCAACACGATTGGGTTCCCACAAGGTGATGAGCTAGTGCAGATGTGCCCCTTGTGGAGAAGTTCTTGGATCTGTCACTTGATCTCCTCATTCTTTAACAAAGAGAGACGATAGACTGGCCCATTGGGTAGCGGTGCGTCGGGGGTTATATCGATGGGGTGCTTGACCTGGTAGTGCAGAGGTACCCCTGTAGGTTAGGAGAAGATATCCAAGTATTCTTCCATGACCTTATCTACTTGCTTCTGTTGTGTGGAGAGGTCGACCATAGAGACCCTATATGTGGCTATGATCTTTCACTTATTCTGAGAGCGAATCACGAAGAAGACAAACTTCCCCGTTTGAGAGATGACCTTTCTGCATGTCTTAGCAGAGATCAAGGAAATATCACTAGGTGGGACTACCTCGGGTATCTTGTAAAATTTCCTGTTCAAAGTAATAATAACACTACGAGGCCTAGACTCATATACAACATGACGTTTCCATAAATAAGGTTGGCCCAAAAGAACATCAAAAACTTTGAAAGTAGAAACATCACACAATAGCTCGTATTTGAAGGGCTTGATTCCATACAATAGTCGACATTGTTGGCTAATGCAGAGATCACTTACTTGGCGGAGCCATCCAATGGTGTAGATTTTTGGGTGCGGCGTTGTTGCCAAGGCTAGCCGCTTGACGACCTTTGATGAGATAAGGTTCATCTGGCTACCGCTATCAACTATGAATAGTTTGAAAGGATATCATGTCCCATCATCTTTATTTTCTCCTTCCATGAGAGGTCGCTTGGGCGTGCGATATATTTTGTCCTCAAGAGAAACAAGCTCCAGACCCAACTCTTTGAACTCCGACCTCGTTGGGGACATGCATTAAGACGACAAGGAGCAGACCCCTCTGATACCACTGATCCAGATTTTATTAGTAGAAAAAAATGAATACAGATTATTAACAGGTTCTTAACACAAAATAACAGAGATACAGTAAAACTAGTTTTCTATTCAATAACGAAATAAGTTGAAACTGTAAAATGCAGCGGAAACAAGCTTGTTGGAATGGTGGCGGTTTATCTCTGAGAAGAGATGTGACGGATGCACGCATTTGCAAGAAGATGATTAAAATGATTCTCTGAAGGAATTTTTACAATAAACAAGAATTCCAAAATCCATATACATCCAAAAACCTAACCCTAGGAGATGAAGCGCCAAAAGTCACGTGGGCCCCATTTGGGTAAGTTAGTACATCAAGTTCTCGGGGTTGTAACTTTTGCATACGATCTCCATTTTAGGCATGTGATAGCCCATTGGAAAGGTATTGTTGAGGAGATTCATTTTTTGGGGGCTCAATTATGCCTTTGGGTATTAGTGAGGAGCTTGATCCCAAAAGAACTTCATTTAGGCCCTCAAAATGGCTCCAAAAGTTAAAATTGCTAAAAATAGTAAATTGCCAAATTCGTCAGAAAACTATTTTGAGACAGTTGGAAAAGATGGGTGGACACCAATATCCACCTAGATCAATCCTCCCTCCTTAGGAAGCAATGGTATCCATTGCGTTGAGGTTCCCCATTAGATGACAAATTGTTTGTTGAATTTGGCCCGAGGTGAGCCACTTTCCTTGGTGCAGGAGCTGCCCTGCTTTGACGACTCGATAAAGATGGATCCTTTGTTGTCGAGTGCCCTTGATCTGTGTGTCCACAATATTTTCATTGGATTCCTATTGTATGCAGTCGGGTTTGAGCTCTGTTGGTTTCATCTGTTCTTCTACTTCTGAGGTGTCCAATAATGTTGGGAAATAAGGGTGAATGAGATCCACATTGAACACTTGGAGTAGGCCAAGGAAAGGAGGAATGTTGAGCTCACAATCATTATTCCCCATAGCCTTGGTGGTAGTGTACAGCCCATAACGGAGTGGGAAAAGATTCTGACGGGGTCTTGTAAGGAATTCTTTCTACAAGTGCAACCAAACTTTATCGCCCACCTAAAACTTATGTAGCACCCGATGTTGATCATGGAGATGTTTGTACTTGTCATTGGACTTCTGTAGGATATCCCAAACCTATTGGAGGATGTGTTGGATCCTCTCAATGAACTGGGTGGATTTTTCATCTTGACTTTGAGCAGGATATGAGTCAGTCGAGGTGACCGCAAGGGGAAGTGAAACATCTATGGGACCCAATGGTTGGAATCCCAACCCCACTTGAAAGGGGATATGGCCAGTTGAGCTATGCAGGGCTCGATTGTAGCGATGCTAGACATAGGGAATGCTCTCATGCCATCTACGAGGGTTCTTTGAATTATACATGCGAAGGATATTCACAATCATTTGATTTACAACCTCAGTTTGGCCATCTGTCTGGGGGTGGAAGGTCATGGATTTGGTGAGCTTGGTGTCTAGCAGTGACCATAGGTTCGACCAGAATGTGTTAAGAAATATATTGTCCCAATCTGAGACAATGGTTTTTTGGATTCCAAAATTTTCCCAGACTCGTTCAAAGAAGAGCTTGGCAGTGGCCTATGCTGTGATTCTCTTCTTGCAGGCAACCATAATCTCCATCTTAGAAAAGCGATCAACAACCACAAAAACACAGTCATTTCCCCGCTTGGTGGATGGGAGGCCCGACATGTAGTCTATTGAGATGGATTCCCATTCCCTTTCAAGTGTAGGAAGAGGGGTGTACAGGCCCTGTTTCTTAGTGGTTGGTTTGGCAATAGCACAGGCAGTGCAGGATTTGATATAGATGCTGACCTCCTGTCAAAGTTTCAGCTAGTAGAAATGTTTCTATAGCATCACCACTGTCTTTTCGAGGCTGAAGTGTCCTGCCACCTAACTGTAGTGGGATTCCCATATAATATCTTCTTTCTCACTTCACAGAACACATATATGGCCTAGACAACACAACAACCCATCCTGAAGATGGAAATTATCGACACCTGCATTTGCACCCAACATTTGGTAGGTGGTCGCAAAGTTAGGGTATGTCTCATAGAGTTGTGGCCATCTAGATGTCTCATGGCCACAAGAGTCTAGCACCGTGGTGAGTTTCGCGACTGGCATTCTTCTCAGGCAATCAACGACGTGATTGGAGCTTCCTGTTTTATACTTGATGTTATGGTGGAATTGCTCCAAGTATGTGGACCACTTTTGATGGCGGTCATTCTGCAATTTTCCCTATGTCTGCATGAACTGCAGTGGCTTATGATTAGTGTGGATGACTGTATCCTTACCAAGAATGTAATGTCTCCACTGGCGGCAGGCTTTCACAATGAAGTACATTTCTTTGTCCTAAGGAGGGTACTTACGGACAATATCTGATAGTGTCTCACTATGATAGGCCACAGGGTGGTCGTACTGAGTGATAACAATGCCCACGACATAGTCTGAAGCATTTGTCTCAATATCAAAGGGATGTTGCAAGTTTGGTAGTGAAAGTATTGTCGCTGAGCATAAGAGTTGCTTCAAATCATCGAACACTTGTTGTTGGGACCGACCCCGCGCAAATTTCACCTTACCACCACCCTTGTTTATTTGGCTGAGGGCCCATATAATATGGGAGAATCCCAACACGAACCTGCGGTAGAAATTGGCAAGGCCCAAGAAGCTCCAAAGCTCAGTGAGTGTTGTTGGGGCTGGCCAATCACGGATGACTTGGATCTTGGTTGGATGCACATGTATGTCATGCTAATCAATGATGTATCCCAGGTAATCGACCCAGTCCATGACGAAGGATCATTTTTCCAAGTTGTCATATAGCTTGTGCTTCCGCAAGGTGTGCAGAACCTATTGAATATACTGCAAGTGTTCAACCCAAGTCTTGCTGTAAATTAGAATGTCGTCCAGATACACCACTACAAAATTATTGATGAATGGTTGAAGGATATCGTCCATCATCCTCATGAAAGTGGTTGGGGAATTTGTCAAACCAAAGGGCATGACCAACCATTCAAAAAGGCCTTCCTTTGACTTGAAGGTGGTCTTTCGTACATTTGTTTGTTCTATCAGGACCTGGTGGTAGCCAGACTTCATATCAATCTCACTAAAGTATTTTTCCCCCATGAGTTGATCAAGGAGGTCGCCGATTTGGGGAATCATGTACCCTTTTCTGACTGTGATTTTATTCAAAGCCCGGTAATAAATACAGATTCACCAGGTTCCATCTTTCTTCTGTACCAACATGATTGGGCTCCCACAAGGTGATGAGCTAGGGAGGATGTGCCCCTTGTGGAGAAGTTCTTGGATATGTTGCATGATCTCCTCATTATCTAACAAAGAACAATGATAGACTGGCCCATTGGGTAGCGGTGTGTCGGGGTTCATATCGATGGGGTTCTTGACCTAGCAATGCAGAGGTACCTCTGTAGGTGAGGAGAATATATCTGAGTATTCCTCCACGAAATTATCTACTTGCTTCTGCTATGTGGAGAGGTTGACCACAGAGACCCTGGATGTGGTTGTGATCTTTCTCTTATTCTAAGAGTGAATCACAAAGAATACAAACTTCCCCATATGAGAGATGACCTTCTTGCATTTCTTAGCAGAGATCAAGGAAATAACACTAGGTGGGACAGCCTCGGGTATCCTATACAATTTCTTGTTCAAAGTAATAATAACACTATGAGGCCTAGACTCATATACAACATGATGTTTCCATAAGTAAGGTTGGCCCAAAATAACATCACAAACTTTGAGAGGAGAAAAATAACAAAATACCTCGTCTTTGAAGGGCTTGATGTCGTACGACAGTCGACATTGTTGGCTCACAGGAAGATCACTTCCTTTGCAGAGCCATCCAATGGTGTAGGGTTGTGGGTGCAGTGTTGTTGGCAGGGCCAGATGCTTGACGATATATGCTGATATGAGGTTCTTCTTGCTACCTCTATCAATGATGAAGTGCAGTGGGGTTCCTTTTACCCACATCTATGAATGGAAGAGGCACTCTCCTTCTTCTGGCTCGTCTGGTTCACCAGACTGGAGCTTGGTGGTAGAAATGGTGGCACCAGGTTCCACATCAATGATTTGTCTTCCCTTGTCTGGTTTTGGCTCAGAGTCAGAATCCACATTTGATTCATAGGCTTTCACTTTGGCCACCAGTGACTGTTTTGAGCAGCAGTCAGTAGTGTTATGCCAAGGGCTCTTATGGAAGTCGCACCACTTCCTGGTATCTTTCTTTGTATTTCTAGTGTCCTTCTTTGCTTACGGCTTGGAATAGTAGTCCTGATACTGTCCATATTTTCTCTATCCTTTGTTCTGTGGGTTGGGGCCACCCTTTTCTAGCTTTTGTTGTGAGGGGTTCCTAGGCCCAAATTTCTGCGTCTTTTGTTTGAGATTCTGCTCGATTTTGACGGAATATCGGTATGTCGTGCCCAAGGATGAGATGTCCGAAAATTCAATTTCGGTTTGGATGTATCTATGTAGAGCACCACAATACTTGAGCACCACATGTCGCTCTGAATATTTGATACTCAGCTCAGTGTGCAAGTTATGGAAGATATTTGTGAAATCTGACACAACTTGGTCTCTTTCTTGCTGCAGTGTGGTCCATTTGGTATACGGGTCGTCATAACTTCTGACAGGGTAGTATTGTTCCTTAATAGAATCCCTGAAGGATTATGAGTTTTCCTTGACTGAAAATAATGAGGTTTCCTCTATTTCCTTTTGCTCACATAAAATTTCCCACCAATCTTTGACATGGGGAATGGCTTTGAGGAGGGAAAAAGTAATCGTTTCTCTATTCAAAACGTTATGGATAGAAAAATACCATTCTAGTAGATTCAACCAGTTGTCTACAATATCTTCGTCTATCTGGCCTTCAAATACAGGAATATCGAAGTTTATTTGTACCTTGAAGGGGGAAGTGCCTCCATTTGAAGAATATGCATCGCCTATTGGTAGTCGCCGAAGGATTTGCGCAAAACTATCCATCATATCATTCCTCTGTTGCATGAGGGATTCCTCAATCAACAGTTTGAAAGGATCTCCTTTCCTGTCATCTTTCTTTTCTCCTACCATGAGAGGTCACTTAGGCGTGCGAGATATTTTTTCCTCAAGAGAAACAAGCTCAAGACCCAACTCTTTGTACTCCGACCTCGTTGGGGACATGCATTAAGATGACAAGGAGGAGACCGCTCTGATACCACTGATCCGTATTTTATGAGCAGAAAGAAATGAATACAGATTATTAACAAGTGTTTAACACAAAATAACAGAGATACAATAAAACTGGTTTTCTATTCAATAACAAAATAAGATGAAACTGTAAAATGCAGCGGAAACAAGCTTGCTGAATGGTGGCGGCTTATCTCTAAGAAGAGATGTGATGGCTACGTGAATTTGCAAGAAGAAGATTACAATGAGGCTCTAAATGAATTTTTACAATAAACAAGAATTCCAAAAACCCTAGACATCCAAAAACCTAACCCTAGGAGATGAAGCACCAAAATTCACGTGGGCCCCGTTTGGGTAAGTTAGTACATCAACTTCTCGAGGTCGTAATTTTTGCATATGATCTTTGTTTTAGGTGTGTGATATCCCATTAGAAATTAATTGTTGAGGAGATTCATTTTGGGGTTTCAATCATGCCTTCAACTATCATTAAGGATCTATATCCCGAAAAAACCTTCATTTAGGCCCTCAAAATGGCCCTGGAAGTTAAAACTGCTAAAAATAGTAAATTGCCAAAATTGTCAAAAAACTATTTTGATCTAGTTGGAAAAGGTGGGTGGCCACCTATATCCATCTGGATCATTCTTCCTGGAGTTCTTGGTCACATTCACATAAACAAATGAGCTAAAAATCTTAAAATGAGAAACATCAGGTTTCTTACCAGTGAAAGCTTCTTCAAGTGTACTCATGACAAGTACTCTATGAGGACAACAATTTTGCACATAAACCACATTGTTGCATGCTTTCGCCCACAAATTCATTAGTAGGCCCTGATCATGCATCATCGCTCGTGTTGCACCCATGATCATTCTATTCTTCCTCTTCATGACCCCATTTTGTTGTGGGTTATGAGGCATTATGAGTTCTCTTAGAATTCCTTCTTTGCTGTAGAATTATTTGAATTTGTTAGAGATTTATTCTCCACCATTTTTGCTCCTCACAGCCTTCACTTTCTTCCCCGACTCTATCTCCACCAATTCTTTAAACTCACAGAACTTTGAGAATGTTTGATCCTTCTTCTACATGAAGAAGATCCAACATTTACGAGAAAAGTCATCAATAAAAATAACATAATACTTATGTTTTGTTGTTGAAGCAACTGAGAATGGTCCACACATGTCTATGTGAATTCTCTCCAGGATCACCAAAGCAGGGTTCTCCTTTTCATGAAAAGTGGACTTTACATACTTCCCCATGGTGCAACCCTTGCACTGATCTAACTGAGCAAGTGTTCCCATTGGAAGTCTAGTAGATATTTGCTTCATGATTTTCAAGGCTCCATGATGAAGATGGCCCAATTTCTTGTGCCATAATTCTCCCTCATCCTGGCTCGCCACTTTTTCTTCCTTGCCCATCATGGCAGTGCAACCATCTACCTCCATCTTGTAGAGATTATTAACTCGAATCCCTATCTTCTTGACTTGACCTGTTGTTTTATGTCGCATAAAATATTTTCCATCATTGAAAATAATGTCATAGCCTTTTTCCTCCAACATTGCGACTAAGACCAAGTTTTTCTTCAGACCTAGAGCATGCATAACATCTTCCAATTGAAATGGTTTATATGACTCCCTATGAAAGGTAATGGTACCAATTCTATTCGCACTGTATTTTCCATTGTCATCCATGTCTATATGCATTTTGAGATCTCTCTCCTCCAAGTCACTGAAAAATCTCCTTATATCCCATCATGTGGAAGGAAGCACCACTATCCAAATACCACACCGATCCCAATGCACTTGACGCCATGCATGTGATCAAGGAGAAGTCAAGTTCAAATTGCGAGGCAAGGGCCTCACCATCTACAGCTCCAACAAACTTTTTCTTCTTCTTATTCTGCAGACAGTTAGTAGCGAGATGTTGATGTTCGTGATAGTGAAAACACTTCACTTTGGACAAATCCAACTTCTTTCCTTTAGACTCAGATTTTGAATGGAATTTCTTCCTCTTCCCTTTCCTTTCCTTGGCAGCCAAATCACAATCCTCTTTATCGTCATGCTTTGATGAAGACCCATCTTTGGTGTTCCGCCTAAACTCCTCCTGCACCAAGTCTAACCATAGTTGTTCCCAATCTGGAATTTTTTCCCTTTCATTGACAGAGTCCTTATAACTGTGCCAACTCTTGGGAAGTCCTAGGAGAGCCAATCTCACCAAATCATCATCAGTGACTATTATTCCCACACTCCCTATCTCATACCGAAATTGGACAAACTTTGTGAGATATTTTGGAATGGAGTCACCCTTTTCCATCTTGACCTGCCTGAGTTTATCTTTGAGCACCAATTTCCTATGGTCGCTATTGTTTTGGAATAAATCTGTCAAATTCTTCCACATTTCATATGGTGTGAATTTCCCATGGAGGCTTGAGACAATTTTTTCTCGTACTCCCTCCAACATGATCCTCCTCGCCTTTGCCACTTTCTTTTTCCATGCATCAAGATTTGCAGCATCTGCAACATCTGGCTTAGGAACATATTTGTCAATGAATTCCTTCAAGCCATTGTCTTCGAGTACTGCCTCCATCTTGTCCTTCCAATAAATGTAGTTAGATATTCCCTCGAGTGCATACTCTAACCTCAATCCATTGAAATCCATTTCGATCTTGAATCAGTTGTAGCACCGAGAAAGTCTTTCTGTAAATTCGAATTCTATCAAATCACAAACTCAACTTCTGCAATCTCATGTGCTCTGATACCATGTAGAAATTTTAATACAAATTATTGATTTCCTAGATTCTCCTGATATAACAATTATATGCCATTGTTAAATACATAATCTCTTCTACAAATATTCTTGCGGAATTTAAAACACGATCGCCAATTTCAATATCAAGAAGAAAGATCAATCAAACATAACACAGATGTTTTACCGGGAAAGCATAAAGATAAAAACCCCACTATCATATATTATGTATATATCATGGATCATGAAACAATCCCATAAAAAAATATAATCCAATATCTCTCAGTACAATATACGATCGTCTCACACAATCATACAAAAATTGACAAATTCATGTGCCAATTTATTGCTTCCAGACAACCTGCCTCCTTTGCACAATCCCTGCTGATGGAGATACCTACAATGAATGAATCCCTCTTGCCTAGGCTGCACATTCCTCATGGGCACATCCACTATGTGTGTGGTTGCATGAGTGCACTCACTTATGTCACAACTGATAGTCAAACTGTCCCTTTCACCTGTTATCTCAACTGGGTCTCCACTGGATCTGACATGCATGTAGTTAACAGTGATAAATATTCAGATGCATGTGAGACCATTGATTGTGAATTAATTAATAATTAATTCACTAATCTCTCATTAGTGTAAGTTCAGTTACAACAAGTAAAACTGAGCTTAAATCACTTAGCTTAGTTAAACTACTTCACATCTCACATAACTACACATCCAACTCTGTTACAACTTCAAATCACTCAGTTACAAATAATTTGACTTGAATGTCCCACCAGTCAACCTTTGAACTCAAATTTACTATAGCTAACTGATTTTCCACTTCAGTTAACTATTTCCAAGTGCTCATTGAGAATAGACTAATATTTATCGTCCAACTATTATTAAGGGATAATAATAGTCGACATATATCTATAAATAGAATTCGCTCACCATCTATAAATAGACATCATCTATAAATATAATTTGTTCATCATCTAAAAATAGACTTCCACCTAAAAATAGCCTGAGGCTCCATCCTAGTGTAGGTGCATAATTTTCACTAGGATCTTCTTGTTGAATCTCAATAGAAAACAATGATTAAGTACTTGGGAGATGTAATCTTGCATAGCCTTCTAGTTTCCAACTGTTTGATTATAAATTGGGTCAATATGTCATGTAAGTATGTGGAATGTATTCTAGAAGGAGCTCGACGTCTCAATGCCTCTATCCCTAATGAAAATGCATCTTGGAGCTTCTATTCCATTCCCCTCAATCTGTCCCTATACATCTTAATTTTCTTTTTCCATCTATTTTCTTGTGTGATATAAAGGGAAAACCATTTTTATTTGAGTTTATTTATAACTTATTGGTGACTCTCATGATCTATGACACCTATATCAAAGAGCTTGTAATATCCCCAAGTACGATCCCCAGTTGCATTTATAAATTGCAAACATGTTTTGTAGGTTGGTGAGTCGAGTGTTGATAAGTTGGTGGGATTATGTGTTTATTAGGTCGGAGAGCCTAATTGTTAAAGGGCGAGAGCTTGATTTTGTATATCTAACTATGCAGATCATTAATAAAATATAAACATCATTGTGTGCAGACCGGCCATGAAGAAAGAGTGATGGGGTACTAAGCTTCCACAAGGTTGGGTAAGGTAGGAGGCTAAGTGTTTGGGCCTAGGGGATAATCTAGGGGGCTTACCTCTAAAGTAATAATATTTATTATTAATTCCTGAAGGCTAAAGTGGACATGCTAACTGTTGAGTGTTTTTATCCTAAGTCCTGGGAGAGGCAATGTGTGCAAAAGGAAACACATGCAGCTCCAGGAAGACTAGTGTTGACCTGGGTGCATGTAGTTAAAATTGATGAGTCAACCATGTTTTGGGTTGTTCTGTCATTCTGTCATCCTCCACCTGAGTTCACGGGGATCGAGGGAGTATGAACCCATTTTCCCTCTATGTATGCATTTTCTTACCCGTGCATAGGGAAGGAAACCCTCGCGGAAAGGTTATTTGTTTGACCATTCTCCCATCCTCCACCTGAACACGAGACCTTCATCATCGACATTTGTATTTTGATTCCTTGTCATGCACCCTGAACCAATGGAAAACTTGTGGACTGAGCCGTGTCTCCTGTGAATTCTGAGAACACTGTAAATGTCTGAACCATGTTGTGTCTTAGTGTGGATTGTTGCCATTTTTGGATGTCCATACCCAAATTCTTGTTGGTGTTGTCACCGTGAGTTAACCAAATTGTTATTATTGTTGTTGTTATCCTCACCTTGTGGGAATTGAGTTGAAACTGGTTGAATAAGTGAGTTGTCAGGACCATGGTAGAAGAGGTCAGTTTTCAGGCCTATGAGCAGCTCTCTCCAGGTGAGAGAGTTTGTTGGGAAGTGGTTTTCTTCCAGAGAGATTCCAACACTAGCTACAGAGCTATGATAATTCCTGATCTGACCTATTTCCAAGACCCTGAGAGGGAGGTGAAGCAACTGATGGACTGTGATAGTGAAGGTGTATACTCTCGGGTGGAACAGGGATGTGGAGAATGCGAGTCTGTGAGTAGTGGGCATAAGAAGGCTCTTGGAGAGAATCCTTTTGGTTGAACTGTGCAGTTTCCTGTAACCTCAGCCTAGTTTAGGAATCCCTTACCCTGGGTGGAGCTTAGTCCCAGTTCGGGGGTGACCCACTGCTGAGTGTGATGAGCAGCATGGTCTATGGCTGGGAGGTTCGTGGAAGGTCTACACGTAGTTGATGGTGTTACTCCAATTGAAAAGATAAGTATCATTCTGTGCTGAATTTATCTGTTATGCATGTATGTGATGCTTGAATGTTATCATGTATTATATTGCGTATATGAACTACTATTAATTCCATTGATTCTGTATGGTAGCAGTAATTTTGTGATTATTATGATTAAGTGTTTTAATTCTGTATGGTAGCAGTAATTTTGTGATTATCATTACCTGGTCTCTGTGTTGACCAGGGATGCTACAGTTTGGTATTGCAACTAAGTGAGAGATGAGTAGTGGCATTGCCTAGGCTAGTTGATGGATAGGGATGTTACAAATTGGTATCAGATCTTTAAAGGCTAAGTTAAGGTTGTGTTGGTAGCATTACCCGGTGGATTTGTAGGCCGAGGGATGTTACAAATTGGTATCAGAGCCATGGTTTCAACACTGAGCCTGGATGGGCTATGTTAGTGGTAGTTTAAGAAAATGTTTCAAAAAATAATTGTTGTTGAAATGGACAAAATTCAAGTTCAGAGCCAAGGTTTTAACGTCAAACCTAGATGGGATGGATAAGTGGTCATTGGACCCAAAGTTTCAAGTGGAAATTGTGTCTGGAGGACCTATTTAGAACCCCAAAACCTTCCTAAGTGCCAAGAAGTTACCTTGGTTGTGTTACGAAGCTCAGGAGGAATAACGGTATAGTAAAACCATGACAGAAGTAGTGTTGGGCCACAGAGTAATGTGGACCTTAGGATCTGTTCAGGAGAAGGATAATCCTTCACGACTGTTGGATCTGGTAATGTTGTGAGGCAGTTAACTGTGAATTCCTTTGGAAATCCGTAGAGTAACAGAGTTTGTTTTGCACCGTAGGATCTATTCAGAAGGAAAGGAAATCCCTTATGATCGTCAGATCTAGGGAAGGTGCAGAGGAGTTAAACCAAAAGCCCTTTGGAATTCACAAATTTAGTGAAGTATGATACCAGAAGCCCGAAGCTCCTAAGTGGATCTACACCTTAGATTTGGAGAGAAGAGATCAACCGTTGGATTAAGCCAATGTTAAAAGGTCAAATGCAGTAGTGAAGGGAGAAAGATCCTGAAGAGCCGAAGTAGTGAGTCATGATGATGTCACTTGGATGGACATGGACACATGGGATGTGTGCCATGTGTCAATGGGTTTCGAACCCGTGGAAGGTTGAAATGGCATTTGGAATGAGACATGTGTCACCCATCTGAATGGGACATGTATCAACCACTAGTATTCCGTCATGTGGCTTTCAATATGAGAATGGCTAGTGGGGTTGAGGTTACATAATGTAGTTAAAGGTCAGAGGACCCACACTGGCGTTGGTCACGATACATCAAGATCGACGGCCAGGAGGCATTACGGGGACCCAAGTTACACGGGAGTTAATTCTCCAAGGCGGTCCCGCAATCCAAACCACAGTTTCATTGAGGGGTTACGTGTCAGCATCAGAAGAGTTGCGGGATGAAAGACGGGTTTCTCCAAACCATCATTGCATGCCCCTGCAATTGGAAAACATTAAGTGATGTGACGTAATGACATCACAAAAGGTGATTGGGAATGTTCGGAGATTAATAGTTCGTATGTGTGGATGCGAGATCCTCCAAAGCTCCAAATTCCCGATCACCCAAAGACCCAGAACTCAAACACCTGAGGTTCCATAGTAAGTGTCAGTCGTCAGATGTTAGGTAGACCTGGACTGATGATTTTCCCTACTTTGCGAGTTCAGTAAGCCAAAACTCCGAGAGATTGTTGGGTGGTGCCTGGAAATCTTCCGAAGCCGAAGGCCGAAAGCCCGAGTAAGTGCTTATTGATCTAGTGCTTGGTCATGACCCATGGTCACATGGATTGGGGACTGAGAGAAAGAGGCTAGTGATAAAAAATGATTACAGAGAAGATAAGAGAATGAAATCTGAACTTTTTCTTAAATCAGATTGGTTTGAATGCGTAAAATGGTGAAGTATTGAATAAGTTTCAATTGTTTCTCTTCTTTGAGTTTTCGAGTGCAAGAAGTGCACATTATCCGCAAGTAGTGCGTTGACAGAGGTAAGTTAACCTCAGATAAGCTCAGGAGAGATATCATTGAACCTTCATCAATGGAGGTGCAAGGAGTGCATAAGAAGAACTCTATAAGGATATACCAGGTGGGCATCGAGCGAGTGCAAGTGTGCACAGAGAGAACTCTTTGTCGATTTCAGGGAGAAGAGTATCAAAGTAAGATACTCATAGAGCTATTGAACACTCTGAAGAAAATGCTCAGCAAGGTGTGATTTGAGAAGATGGTTGCTAGGAGGGAACGAAGTTTTCCTTTGAAAGGAAATAGAAGGGCCAAGACCCTTAGGAGACTGAGTAATTTGAAAAGCTCAGAAGGGATAACATGAGGAGTGCATGGGAGACAGTCTCATTCTAATTCCTAAATCTCATAAGAGATAACACTTACGAGAGCGAAGATGAGATCCAAGAGGCAAACTCGCAGGATAAGGTCAAAGGCCGAAGCCTTTGAACACTGAAAAAATATTCCAAGGAAGAAGAAGTCAAAATCTCAGGAGGAGGAGAAAAAAAAACCATTAGATTGGTTGTGGGGAGGAGCCTGAACTGTTAGATCAGTGTCCAGTAGAAAAAAGGAAGTGCAAAGGAGAGGAACAAATCCCATCCATTGGATTTGAGTGTGAAGGACCAACAACTATTGGATCTAGAGGTAAGCGCACGAGACTTAATCCTTGTGTGCGCAGGAGAAGTGGACTTGTCAAAGTCCCAAAGTCCCGAAGTGATTTGGGACCGTCCATTGTCTAGGATGATAGGTGGCATAAGATACACAACTTCACAAGTTTGTGGACAAGGAGGAGGAGAAACAACTGCAGTAAATATTGGTCATTGATCTAAAAGTGGACGCATGGTGCCAGATCTAGAACTCCAGGTACGGAGTCCTCTGGAGGAAAGCATAGGATAGATAGCAGTCGTTGATCACAAATCATCACCAAGGGATTGGAGGTCGACAGACGAGATTTATTGCAGGGCCAGAACTTGCTCAGATTTTAAAAATCTGAGAGCGGGCCGCAATTTATACCACATTTTAAAAAAAGTGATGCATGGCAGCTGGAGGTGAATTGAGGGGCAAAAAGAAGGTTGGCCTAAAACCACTCTTTCCCATGCCCACAATCATAGTTTTCCATGAGGTCATAGCCCAAAGTCATATGAAGAAAAGGGCTAATGAAAAAGGGGCTAGCGCCTGAAACTTGGAGTTTTGGAAGCACGCAGGAATAAGATCGCGGGTCTGTCAGGACCTGTGCCTAAAGAAGGAAAGGGGACCTGTGTAAGATTAATAGGGGTCTAGCAAAGGCCCAAAGAGTCAATCTGACTCAGCATTTGGAAAGATCCTTTGACCGGAAGGTCAACAGACCCCGCTGAGGTAGGGGCACTGTGTTGAAAGTTCTTACGGAAGAAATTGTCATGTACAATGATCACAATGAGAGAACAAGAAGATTTGGGAATCCAGGAATAATTGTAGACTTCTAGGATCAACAAGGAAAATTTTTATAGGGAGAAAGAAGTTGTTGCAGTTTCTGTGGCAGCAAGTCTGTTACAGATTATTGGGTCAGCCAGAGGAAAGAATGCTTGTGTGTTTGCAAGTTTTATTGGTGATGTTGTTGCATAAGGAGGGAAGAAACAGAGAGTTGAAGTGTTGGTTATAAGTTTGATAAAAGAAGCATGAAAGCTTCTACTTCCATCAGACATTTAGGTAGTATAAAATTTATTAATGGAAGTCATGCAGGTATGAGTTTTATTACTCTTTTTGCATAATTTCTGAAAGAAAATTTAGGTAAGAATTTCCTCAGCTAGAGTTACTTTTATAAAAATCACATGATTATATTATTGAATGCATACCACTGGATGTGGTAAAGGTTGGAGGCATGTATTAATTCAAATCTTCTGAATGCACACACTGACATAGTAGAATGTCATGTTAATTTGGTTATGGGGAAATAACCAAAGAATTAAAAGATAAGAACATGTTATAGGAATGAATGATAGTAAGCTAATCATGTATGAGACTAGGACAGTGTTGGATATGGAAAGGTATGTATATGGAAAGGTTATGATCCACATAGGTACTAAAATCTTGTTACCTTTAAATAAAACTTGGACTGTAACCTTTTTTCTAACACTAATGAACACCACATAATTATATTCTTGGTGTAGTGTTCGGGTCGAAAAGGAAGGCATCCAATTAATTGGGAAGACAATAGGAAGTGTGTAGATAATGTGTCAACACATTGGCCAGAATTCCAACTTATGGATGGTGAGATACATGAATGAGATGAAGAGAATTATGTAATTCAATGCAAGGTGCGTTGAATAAGTATGCACTGAGAATTGCACTCATGCATAGTAAGTGATATAATTGTATACTAAACGCAATGGTTGAATGAGTTTTGTAAGTACATGCATATATATTATTGCATGGAACTAATTGTTACTAGCAACTGAAATGTTGTGAAGTCATGAAGTTGAGGAAATTTCAGGAGTTGTTAGACATTGCAACAGGAAATTTGCAAGTCAAGTAGTCACATGAGCATTGACTATAGGAAATTTTCTTGTTCAGAAAAAGAAGTAATGAACTTACAGATATTACTATGAACATGCATATGCATAGAATGACGAGTCATTCTATTTTATTAAATTGTTTGGTAATTATGATTGAATTGCTAGATGCAGACAATTCTAAATTCACTGCATATGGTTATGTACATATTTCAATTGAATTATGATGTACAGGAAATACTAGAAATTGTTGGCAGTATGCAAGATGAATCATTGTAGGAAAATGGTATACAGTTTGGTGCTTGTGGAAAACCACAAGAAAGGTTGCAATCTTAATATGGTAATAGCCAAGAAGAATTATGAAATGGAATTTCATGTTTTGGGGAAAACGTTGAATTCACTTTTGAACTAAGTTTGAGTTCCTAAATGAATTAATTTATGTTTCCTCATGATAACGACATGTGGGTGATGCATATGAGATGATGTTGATTAAAGTGGAATGTTGACTACAAAGAGTAGCTCGGGAAGATGTTGATTGGAAATATCTGAGGGCAGTTGGAACTCCAGGAACCACGATGCTTTGAGACTTCCTGAGCCAGCCTATTGTTGAAGCCCAAGGAAAGGGAGGTGTAGCAGCCGATGGACTGTGTGACAGTGAAGGTGTACACTCATGGGGTGGGACATACATGTGGGGAAGGAGAGACCATTGGTTGGAGTGCTACTGAGGTTTGGTACATTGGCCTAGACCATGTTGATATGGAGGTCTTCTCAATCAAAAGATAAGTACAATTCTCTATTTATTGTATGTTGTGTATCTTGTATATAGGTTATAATGTTATTAGAATTCCCTATATATACATATATATACATTTCATATATACTTGCATTACCTGCATCCATGAATGTACATAATGTGTTTCATGTTTCATTGCTTAAGAAATATATACCCGATGCTAATCATGTTATTGAATGGAATGTGATTCAGGTAGAGCAAGAAGGAATATTCCAAGTGCATCTGGTGCGCATAATTGGACCGGAAGAGAAAACAACTCCAGAATCGATCCATAGGGCTTGTAAAGGTCCAGTGGACCTGGTACGGTCCTAAGGACGTGACATAGGAGCATGAGGATGCTATGCGGGTATAATACCTGCATCTCTTTGAAGATTTTGGAAATCTTGTTGATGCTGTGTAAAGATTTGCACTGAGGATAGTGGAAAAATAAGGGGAGGGGATTGTAATATCCCCAAGGACGAGCTCCATTTGTATTTATAAATTGTAAACATGTTGTGTAGGTTGTTGATCTAAGTGTTGATAAGATGGTGGTATTATCTGTTTATTAGGCCAGAGAGCCTAAGTGTTAAAGGCGAAGAGCCTGATTTTGTATATGTAACTATGCAGATCATTAATAAAATATAAACATCG
This sequence comes from Picea sitchensis, assembly GCA_010110895.2. NCBI lineage: Eukaryota > Viridiplantae > Streptophyta > Pinopsida > Pinales > Pinaceae > Picea > Picea sitchensis. Next base: position 261,783 of record SNQJ01S0015915.1, on the reverse strand, counting down.
CTACGTACAGACCGACCACGAAGAAAGAGTGATGGGGGACTAAGATTCCACAAGGTTCGGTAAGAGAGGAGGCTAAGTGTGTGGGAATAGGGGCTAAGATAAGGGGCTTACCTCTAAAGGAATAATATTTATTATTAATTCCTGAAGGCTAAAGTGGACATGCTGAGTGTTGAGTGTTTTAATCCTAAGTCCTAGGAGAGGCAACGTGTGCAAAAGGAAATTCATGCAGTTCCAGGAAGACAAGTGTCGACCTAGGCACATGCAGTTAAAACTGATGAGTCATCCATCTTGGGGGTCGTTCTGTCATTCTGTCATCCTTCACCTGAGATCGCAGGGATCGGGGGCATTTGAACTCATTTTTCCTTTGCGTCTGCATTTTCTTACCTGTACACAGGGAAGGAAACCTTCATGGGAAGGTTGTTCATTTGGCCATTTTCCCATCTTCCACCTGAAGCCGAGACCTCCATCATTGACCTTTGTTTTTTGATTCCTTGTCACACACCCTGAACTAGTGGAAAACTCATGGAATGAAATGTGTCTCCTGTGAAGTCCGAGCACCCTATAAATGTCTGAACCGTACTGTGTCTTAGTGTGGACTGTTTCCATTTTTGGATGTCCATACCCAAATTCTTGTTGTTTTTGTCGCCGTGAGTTAACCAAATTTCTATTGTTTTTGTTGTTATCCTCACTTGTGGGAATTGAGTTGAAATTGATTGAAGAAGCGGGTTGTCAGGCCCGTGGTAGAAGAGGCAGGTTGTCAGGCCTATGAGAAACTCTCTCCAGGTGAGAGAGTTTGTTGGGAAGTGGTTTTCTCCCAGAGAGAGTCCAGCACTAGCTACAGAGCTCTGAGAATTCCTGATCCGGCCTATTGTCGAGACCTTCAGAGGGAGGTGAAGCAACCGATGGACTGTGTGACAATGAAGGTGTATACCCCTGGGTGGAACATGCATGTGGGGAATGAGAGTCTATGAGTAGTGGGCGTAAGAAGGCTCCTGGAGAGAATCATTTCAGTTGCACTTTGCAGTTTCCTGTAACCTCAGCCTAGTCTAGGAATGCATTTCCCTAGGTGGAGCTTAGTCCCAGCTTAGGGGTAACCCACTGCTGAGCATGATGAACAGCGTGGTCTATGGCTGGGAGGTTCGTGGAAGGTCTGCATGTAATTGGTGGTGTTACTCCAATTGAAAAGATAAGTATCATTATGTGCTTAATTTATTTGTTATGCATGTCTGTGATGCTTGAATGTTATCATGTATTTCGTTGCATACATGAACTACTGTTAATTCCATTGATTCTGTATGGTAGCAGTAATTCTATGATTATTATGATTAAGTGTTCTAATTCGATTAAAATGCATATATTATATAAGTGTATATTCTGTAGTGGTAGAATTACCTAGTCTTTGTGTTGATCGGGGATGCTACAGTTTGGTATCGCAGTTAAGTCAAAGCTGAGTAGTGGCATTTCCCAGGCCAGTTGATGGTTGGGGATGTTACAAATTGGTATCAGAGCTTTAAAGGCTAAGTTAAGGTTGTGTTGGTAGCATTACCCAGTGGAGTTGTAGGCTGGGGGATGTTACACAGGTCATCTTGCTTCCTCCAACTAGGAAGGTTTGGCTTCAATTGAAGGAAAACATATGTGTTATCTATGATGTCATTAAGAATGGTGTAAACTATTTGTTGGATTCCTATCATATCTCCTTCAATAGATTTCTTAGGAGGTTCTCCTTCTTCTACTTCTATTGAATTCAATAATGTATCCATCCTATTATTACTTTCTTCATTTAACTTCCTTATTTTCCTCTTCATTTTTTGGTTTTTCATCTTCATCCTCCTATTTTCTCTTAGCAATTTTAAATAACCAAAATTGTAGCCTCGAAAAGGAGGAAAGACATGAAATTCACCTTTCCTTGTCTTCTTTTGGACATTGTTGTGCTCTCAAAAAACACTTCTTTTTGTCACTTTCATATCATTAACTTTCCTCCATAACCTGTATTTGTTATCTAGTTCGCATCCTATTAATATACCTTTTTGCCATGATTATAGTGCTTAGCTACATAACCAGTGCATTGAAGAACACTTAAGACAGTTTGTTTGTTCGTGAGTACATTTCTATTCTTCCTTATGAAAACTAGTTTAAATTTTTATTTATTTTATAAGTCGTTACAAAATCATAGATTATGTAGAAACTTAAATATGTTTCTATAGCTGGTAAACTATTTTTTGCAGCAAAATTGTAGTTCGAATTGTTTGCACACATTCCATGTTACGGTCGCGACTTGGAGAAGATGCCAAATTGATTCCTTATGCTCATCCACCTATCATCCCAGGTCGATAGTTGACCACTTCATCAAAGGAGATAAGTCAAAGTTCAGGTCAACAAATAAAGATTTTCTACTAAATTTTTTGTAGCGGTCTGTTTTTAAAGACAATATTTGTGCATCATTTATGAACATATAAAGATGAATTAGGAAAATCCAAAATTTGGGTTTTGTGAAGAATATGATAAACTAAATGAAACATGAGAAGAAATCTAAAAAATTGTAGGACTAGAAAAATATGGGTGGATCTTCAAGACAGATTCTAATGACAATCTCCATAATTTCTAGTAGGTGACAATTTGCATACTTAGTTTTTCCATGTCAATTTCCAACATATGAATATGAATCTAGAGAATCCAAAACATTGGTTTTGTGAGGAATGGGGTCATTTAGGTGATAAAAAGGAAAATCCTCGAAAAAAATGAAATAATGGGTGAAGCAAATATATTTCCAAACGGTCCTCCAACTGTTATTTAGGGATTTCCAAAATTCTAATATCTCCTCCATCATTTGACCAATGACTTCTATGAACAAATACTAAAGACAATGATATTGTTATTCATAATTTTTTTAATGTATTCAACCAATTCAGATAAACCCTTTTTCTTAAACCTATATTGGGTTGGTTGTATATCCACTTATCTAGGATTTAGCCTCATCTTGTTGTAACTCTTTTCCTTTTGTGGAGGAAATATATGTATAAATAATAGCTATGGGAACCTTGATAGATAGATGAGAGATGATATAAAATGATTGTACTTCTGTATTACTGATTCAATATTAATGCAAATATTTGGTTACTGTTGATCACATGAGTTGTATGGCTTAGTCTTATAAGTTGAGTTTTATAGTTTTTCCTTCAATAACGCTCATCGAGCCAGGAGGGCCCCCTGAGGAGGAGTGTGTTTCTTAGTTTTATTTATGTTGGTATTGTTTTCATTATTCAATTTTGTGGTTTATAATTTTTTCTCTTTCACTTCCTGCAATTAATTCATTTTTGTTTTATTGCACAAGATGGACTAACATACATAGAGTACTTATTGAATCTGTGATTGTTCTTTTGAATCTAGTAATTGCAATATTGTGATTAACAATTCAATAGATTGTTAGTATTAAGTAATTATAATCTTTCCTATGCTTAGATAATTTATTTCCTGCATATTATTTTGCATACACTATTTTTTGTAGGTTAATAGAACAATCTCCTATTTTTCATAGATGAACAGAAAATTCCCCTATTTTCTATAGCTGAACAAAACAATCACTTGGTTTATACAACTAATTAGGAAGTGAACAATTTCCTTTTTGAATAGTATTAATTTAGGGATAGATTGGAAGCTAAGTCCTACATATACTTTGCATTGTACTTCATCATATTACAATCCCTAGGTTGATAATTTAATGTAGCAGAGTTCACGTATTGGACTGACTGACATACACTGAGAGTTTCTTGTTCCTCATTTTGGATGTTAGCCTCTGATATTTCTTCAATTGATGCTCTCTTGGGTGTACTAACAGGTTCTTCCATTAATTCCACTTCAAGTGATACTATGGATTTGACCTCAAGCACTTTTGTGGATTCAACCTCAAATGCATTTGTAGATTCTTCATCAAGTGCTTTTGTGGCTTCAACCTTAGGCTCTTATTCAAAATGAGTCATAGTGATCATTATATGATCCTTATATAACTCAATTTGAAATTTGAGGAAACCCTCAATTTGATTACTCCAATGCTACGAGATTTTCTTGATCCTATAGCCTCATCATTTTGGTGGTATCTATTTAGGGATTTTTTTTTTTTTATAGAGAGGGTTTGTCTTGGCATGGTAAAACCCTCTCCCTACATTTTATCCTCATACCACTTCGAAACCCATAACAATCGGTCTCTAATTTCTCCATTTCTACTTTAAACAACAATGTAGTAAAACTTGTATGATAAAACCCCATAGGTTGGGCTCATTTTTGGAAATCCTTTGTCATTTTGATTAAATATTTTAAGTGGAAGTAGGGAAAATTCATCAAATTTTGATTCTTGAGATGTAGCAGGATCCTTATATGATAATGGAAAACAATGCTAAACTAGCCAGGGATAATTTTAAGGATGGAAATTTATATTAAAATGTAGAAACATGGGCTAATCTTACTAGTCCTTAATATGGAAAATGTAAAATGTTTGGTGATCATTTTGTAAAAACATTCAAATTTCTAAGGGTTTTTTATAGTTTCTATAAATTTTTGTCAATTTTAAGGTAAAATAAATTTATTCTATGGAATTTGGGCGAATCATTTAAAAAAAAATGGAAATTGGCAAATCATTTTTGGGGAAAAACCATGGAAAATTAGCCCAATGGTGAAAATTTTCCTCTAAAATCATCTATGAAATCGACCCTTAGATGTAATGAGTTTTTGGATTATTAATATCATCTCCTTCCATGGTGTAATCAATACATCTCTTTGAACTCATTTATGTTTTACATCAAACATATGCAGAGGGATACTTACGAATTTTGAGCAACTCTCATTCGGTAACTTCAAGTTCTTTGACCATCACTTATCCTCCAATCTCAATCCAGTAGCTTGGCTAATGGTTTCCTCATTGACTAGAAATGTTAATCCTTGGACTATAGTTGTATTCCCATTGAGACTTTGGAAAAATTCCATGCCTATAGTTGAGTTTGAACCCTAAAATCGGTTAAAGAATGTTATCCAACCTACCCGAGTAGAAATATCCATTGCTTCTGGATTCTTTTGAATGATACTAGTGTTATGAGGCTCAATTCGATTTTGTGCTCTTCCCATCTTCAATAAGTTTGTCTATGCACAAAAACATTACTATTATTTTTTTCTTATTTGACACATAGGTTATCTCATTTGAGCCTTACAATAACTTGGTAATGAGGATAGTCAATCAATTTTGATAATATCCCGATGTTTTAATGATGAAAGTCCTCACACAAGATTTGCCATTTTTTTTTTAGCAATGATGAATATGTATGTGATCCTTTCGACTATGCTTTTTATTCAAATCAAAAACTTAGTATTGATGATTTTTACTCATTCAAAGGATAACCCTATAGGCCTTAAATGATTTTCATATTGAAAATGATAAGGAATAAGGATAAGATGCTCAGGAAAAATGGAAAATAATGGATGGTGAAAAGGTTTTTTTATTAAAAATAGAGAATATGGATAGGGGATAAGGTGTTTAGGAAAAAATACAAATTGAATTAGATTTTTTTCAATCTTTCAAGTTTATAAATTAAATTTAGAGATATGATATAGGCGCTATCTTGTTTTTGAGTGAAAACAAGTCCTTCAATCATTTTAATCTTATCTTCAAAAGACTTGTAACAATAAGTGGATGTCACTGAGTAAAAAATAGTAATGTTGATCCAATGATGAAGTCGTATAACTTCAATAATGAAATCATATAATTTTAGACAAAAAAAAATTGAATCTTGGAACTCTGGGACAACAAATCATATTTAAAAAAATTCCTAAATCCACCAATATGTGTATTTTAACTAAACACATTAAAAAAACATATACCTCTATAAAATATCTTCCAAACTAACAAAAACCTTAAAAAAAAACTCAAAAAAATCATATAAACCTCTAAAATCATTTATAAATATTTTAGTAAAATATTTTCATAAAAAAACCTAAAACATTTAGAAAAAAAACATCATAAACCCAATTATAAACATCTCCCAGAACCCACCATTTGCCAAAACCATCATAAACCCTATTTTCCAACACCAAAGCATTTGCCAAAACCCATCACAAACCCTATTTTCCTATATGGATATACATTCAACATTTATGATATATGAATATATATTCAACAACATTTATGATCTATGAATATATATTCAACATTTATAAAATGTAATTTTATTTAGAATATTTTAGAAGGTTCATCATGTGAACACGTTTTAAAATGTTTTGGAAGAAATAAAATGATAAACACGTATCACTATAGTTAAATTTGATCCATAAAATGGACTAAATACTATCTAAAGGAAATATTAAAATTCCCCAACTTTAACTTGAGAATATGAACCATCCTAGTTCCAAATACAAGTCGATAGTGATATATATCCATAAACATTAATTCAAAGTAATAATCACTGAGAATATATATTTTCTCAAAATATGTAAAAAACGTTTTCATCACATTTCCATTCCCTAAACCGGATATATGACAACACAAATTCTATATAAATTAAATAATTTAATTTACCAATTCTAAATTGGTGGAAGAGTCTCATTTTTTTATTAAAGAGACAAAATTAGAAATAATAGATCTTGTTATGGATTCTTGGAAATGAATGAATGCGACCCAAAAATGTTCGCATAGTGAGAATCCCAAGGATCTCTGAGTACTCTATGATAGTCTTGTATAATAATAGTAGGAATAAGGTGTTCTTCCTGAACCATTAAGTTTGCGCTAAACTCTACTTGAGTATAGAAGTCATCGAAATCCTTCCATTTAAGAAAACCATAGAAGAAAGAAGAAAACACTCTCATTTGGACATCCCAAAAAAGGGATTAGGATTGCAATGCAAATGATTCTGTAGAAGAAAATTAAAACGATATACTTTACATGATAAGTTCTTCTCATGTTCTGTAACATTGAAGAAAACAATGATTAAGTCCTTGGGAGATGTAATCTTCTAGATCCTTCTAGTTTCCAACTATTTGATTATAAATTAGGTTCATCTGTCATGTAAGTATACATAATGTATTCTAGAAGGAGCTCAACATGTTAATTACTCCATCTCTTATGAACATGCATCTTGGATCTTCTATTCCATTTCCTTCAATCTGTCCCTATTCATATCAATTTTCTTTTTCCATCTATTTTCTTGTGTGATATAAATGGAAAACCATTTTAATTTGAGTTTATTTATTTGTCCCTATTCATATCAATTTTTTTTTTCCATCTATTTTCTTGTGTGATATAAATGGAAAACCATTTTAATTTGAGTTTATTTATTACTTGATGGTGATTCTCACGATTTATGACTCCTAGATCAAAGAGACCATCTTGCTTCCTTCAACTAGGAAAGTTTTGGCTTCAACTAAAGGAAAGTATATGTATTAGCTAGGATGTCATCAAGAATGAAGTTCACTATTTGTTGAATGCCTATCATATCTCCTTCAATAGATTTCTTAGTAGGTTCTTATGCTTCTATTGCATTCAATAAAGCATCTGTTCTACTATTCTTTTCTTTCTTTATCCTCCTTATTTTCCTCTTCAATTTTTGGGTTTTCATCTTCATCCTCTTATTTTCTCTTAGAAATTTTAAATAATCAAAATTATAGCCTCGAAAAGGAGGAAATACATGAACTTTACCTTTCCTTTCCTTCTTTTGGATGCTAAGAATTTCTTGTTCCTCATTTTGGATGTTATCCTCTAAGATTTCTTCAATTGGTACTCTCTTGGGTGTACTAATAGGTGCTTCCATTAATTCCACTACAAGTGCTTTTGTGAATTTGACCTCAAACACTTATGTGGATTCAACCTCAAATGCATCTATGGATCAAGGAAAATTTTAGGGAAAAATTTCACCAATGGGTTAATTTTCCATGGTTTTTCTCAAAAAACTATTTGTCAATTTCCATTTTTTCTAAAAGTGATTCACCCAAATTCCATAGAATAACATTATTTTACGTTAAAAATTGCCAAACTTTTATAGAAACTATATAAAATCCTTATAAATTTGAATATTTTTGCAAAAATATCACCAAACATTTTACATTTTGCATATTAAGGACTAGTAAGATTAGCCTAGGTTTCTACATTTCAATATAAATTTCCATCCTTAAAAGTATTCTTGCTTTGGATTCTTCATTAGGTGCTTCTGTAGATTCATCCTCAGGTGCTTCTATGGATTAAACCTCATGCTTTACTTCAGAATCAGTCACTATGATGATTATATGATCCTTAGATAACTCAATTAGAACATTTGAGGAAACCCTCGATTTGATTTCTCCAATGCTATGGGATTTCCATGATCCTATAGGCTCATCGCTTTGGTGGTCTCTTTATAAGGATTTTTATTTTGATTGAGAGGGTTTGTCTTGGCATGGTAAAACCCCTGCCCTACGTTTTCTCTTCATTCCACTTCAATACCCCTGCCAATTGGTCCATATTTGATCCATTTCTCCTCTAAACAACAATGTAATGACATATGTATGATAAACCCCCGTAAGCTGGGCTCTTTTTTTGAAATCATTTGTCATTTTGATTAAATAATTAATAGGAAGTAGGGACAATTAATCAAATTTGGATTCTTGAGATGGAGTGGGATCCTTATATGATAATGGAAAACAACACTAAATCGACATTCACATGTAATGATTTTTTGGATTATTAATGTTATTTCCTTCCATGGTGTAGTCAATACATCTCTTCTAACAACTCCTTTATTTTGTACATCAAGCATATGCAGAGGGATACTTACAAATTGTGACCAAATATCATCTGGTAGCTTCAGGTTCTTTGACCATCGCTCACCCTCCAAGCTCAATCTAGTAGCTTGGCTAATGGTTTCTTCATTAACTGGAAATGTTAACCCTTGGACTGTAGTTTCCTTCCTGTTGGTTGTGGAGCCTAATTATCTTCCTGATTCAGAGGTCTTTGTTTTCAGCCATGTTTATACCCCATGAAGACTTTAAACCCTGGAAGAATGTACACTCCTCCATGCGGGGGAGTGCAAGGGGGCTTACCTCACCTACAAGGTCCGGGGGAAAGCGAGCCCCCGGTGGGGGTTCAGGGGTGAATCCCCCAAAGGAAAATTTTCCTTGTAAATGTCTATTGTAATTTCATTGTAAATATGGATCATTCATTATAAGGTCGTTGATATGACGGTAGAAGTTATGTTAGGTTTTTTTTCCCTAGAAGGCAACCCTCTTTTATGAGGGAAATGTATTGCAGCTATGAATCATTGATAATATTGTATTCTGAGAGAGAAGACTATGATATAAAGAAGAGGAAGTTACAGCGGGTGTGGTGTAGGTTGTATCCCTTCATTTGTTGGATAATAATAAAGGAAGGACCTGGAAATTTCTCTGGTGGACGTAACCCACACTGGGTGAACCACGTATATCTATGTCTTTATTGTATTGTGTATGTTATGTGTTTTGTTTCCGCATTTATTTTATTTTATTACTCCAGGATCCTATTTTTCTAACAATTGGTCTCAGAGCAAAAGGTAACTCACAAGAAAAGAGGGTTCATGGTTCGAGTGGGAGCAATGGCAGAAGATTGAAAGTTTAGGGTCGAGAAATTTAACAACCAAAACTACCAGTTATGGAAGATGCATATGGAATATTATTTATATCAAAAGGATCTATTCCTACCATTGGTTGGAATAGAAAAGAAGCTGAGGGCCATGAAGGATGGAGAATGGGAGGTTCTTGACAGAAAGGCACTAGGAACGATACGACTGAGCTTGGCAGCGTCGATGGATTTCAATATTTCGAAAGAAAAGACAACAAAGGAGTTGATGGACGCATTGGATAAACTGTATGAAAAACCCTCAGTGTCCAATAAGGTATTTCTAATGAAGAGAATATTCAATTTGAAGATGTCAAAAGGTGGGTCTGTTGCAGATCATTTAAATGAATTTAATATGGTTACTAATCAACTAAGTTCTGTAAAAGTGGACTTTAATGATGAGGTCGGGGATCTTCTAATCTTGTGCTCATTGCCAAAAAGATAGACTGGATTGGCCATGGTTGTAAGTAACTCTGTCTCTGGTTCAAACACTTTAATATTTGATGATGTTGTTGGTGTTATCCTTAGCGAGGAAATGCGACGAAAAAGCACATGTGAGACATCAGGTAATGTGTTAAACATGGAGAACAGGGGAAGACAAAAGGTTACAGGAAAGGGCTCAGGGAACCACGATAATTCTAGGAAGGACAAATCCAAATCCAGACTTGGAAATATAGAGTGTTGGAATTGTGGAAAGAAAGGACATCTGAAGAAAGATTGCAGAGCTCCAAAGAAACAAAAAAATGGACAGCAGGAGAAAAATCAGGAAGCAAATATACTAGGTGATGTGTTACAAGATGCTTTCATTATTTCTGTAGATAATATTTCTAAGTCTTGGGTAGTAGATTCAGGGGATTCATTTCATGCCACACCCCATAGGAAACATTTTCTATATTACGTTCAAGGTGATTTTAGACAGACTCATTTGGGTGATGATGCACCATGCAAAATTGTTGGAATTGGAAAGGTAAAAATAAAAAAAAGAAATGAAACCAATGGTTGTTTAAAGAGGTAAGACATGTTCCATATCTAAGGAAAAATATAATTTCAATAGGGTAGTTGGCAAGTGAAGGTTGTATATCCATATTTACAGATAACTTATGGAAGGTCACCAAAGGATCATTGGTGTTAGAAGAAGGAGAGAAGGTAGGTGCATTGTAATTATGTACTGGTAATACTGTATCTTCTATCTCTTTAGCTTCTACACAAGTGGATACAACACTGTGGCATCATACCCTTGGACACATGAGTGAGAATGGGATGTAGATACTTCACAAAAGAAATTTGTTGCCAGATCTTAAACAAATTGATTTGGATTTCTATGAGCATTGTGTTTATGGAAAACAAAAAAGAGTCATATTTCTCAGAGTCTGAAAAGAAAAGAAGAGTGAAAGGTTATATCTTATGCATACAAATGTATGGGGACTAGATCAGGTATAATATCTTGGTGGCTCTCATTATTATGGTACTTTTATTGATGATGCAACTAGAAAAAATTGGGTTTATTGCATTCGAAAAAAATCTGATGTTTTTGATACTTGTAAGAAATGGAAAGCTTTAGTTGAGAATGAGACATGAAAAAGGTTGAAGTGTCTCAGATTAGACAATGAACGTGGATGTTGCACCAAGGATTTTGTTGATTACTATTCATACCATGGGATTCACAGAGAGAAGACAGTTCCAGGAACACCATAAGAAAATGGTGTGTCAGAAAGCATGAACAAGACAATCATGGAGTGTGCAAGGAGTATGAGATTTCATGTTGGTTTTCCCTTAGAGTTATGAGAAGATGTTGTAGACACTTTTGTTTACTTAATAAATAGAGGACCTTCAAGCTCTTTGGATGGTGGAATTCCATAGGAGGCATGGATAGGTAAAACGATAAACAATTCTTTTTTGAAGACTTTTAGTTGTGAAGCATTTGTACATATTGATAAAGAAAATAGAACAAAGCTTGAGGAAAAATACAAGAAGTGAACCTTTATTGGATACGATGTTAATGATTTTCGTTATCGCTTATGGGATTATGAAAATCAAAAAATCATTAGGAGTAGAGATGTCATATTCAATGAGAAGGTCATGTAAAAAGATCAGTTGCAGGGAAAGAAATAGGAAAAAGAAAAACCAGAATACACAGTGTTTGATGAGATTACTGAAAAATAAATTCCAAAGGTACCAGAAAATCAAAATGTACAACAATAGGAGCAACATGTACCTCAAACTCCTGCAAGTGTTGTCAGAAGATGTACCAAGTTAAGTAGACCCTCTGAACGATACTCTCCTTCATTGTATTATTTATTGTTGACTGATTCTGAAGAACCAGAATGTTATGAAGAGGTAATGTAGGTAGACACCAAAAAGAAGTGGGAGCAAGGTATGAAAGATGAAATGGATTCCCTGGTAAATAACCATACTTGGGATTTGATTCAGTTTTCTGCAAGAAAAAGAGCATTGCAGAATAAATGGGTTTACAAGTTGAAGGAAGAAGATGGAGGAAAAAAGCGGTACAAGGCTAGACTTGTTGTAAAGGGGTTTGCACAAAAGAAAGGTATATATTTTTATGAAATATTTTCTCCTGTTGTTAAAATGACTTCAATTAGGACTATTTTAAGTCTTCTGGCAGTAGAATATTTGCATCTTGAACAGTTAGATGTAAAAACAACTTTTCTCCATGGGGATTTGGAGGAAGAGATTTATATGCAGCAACCACATGGGTATTAAGTCAAAGGAAAGGAGAATTTGGTATTCAGGTTGAAGAAGATCTTGTATGGCCTAAAGCAAGCTCCAAGTAAGTGGTATTTGAAGTTTTACAGGTTTATGACAGAACAAGGTTATAGTAGATGTCATTCTAATCACTATGTTTATTTTAAAAATCTAGAAAATGGAAGCAATATTATCTTGCTATTGTATGTAGATGACATTCTTGTTAAAGGGTCTAATATGCAGGATATAAATGTGCTCAAGAAGAAATTATCTAATTCATTTGCGATGAATGATTTGGGTTCTGCAAAGAAAATCCTTGGTATGAGAATAACAAGAGACAGGAAAAATCACAAATTGGCATTGTCTCAGGGTGAGTACATAGAGAAGGTGTTGGAAAGGTTTAGAATGCAGAATGAAAAATCAATTAGTACACCTTTGGCCAGCCATTTCAAATTAACTAAGTAAATGTGTCTCAAGACACATGAGGAGATAAAATACATGTCTAGGGCCCCTTAGTCATCAACAGTTGGCAACTTGATCTATGCGATGGTTTGCACAATACCAAATATTGCACATGCAGTGGGAGTTGTGAGAAGGTATATGAAAAATCCAGGTAAAGAACATTGGGAGGAAGTAAAGTGGATTCTCAGGTATTTGAGAGGTACTACTACTCATGCATTATGTTTTGGAGGTTCATACACTATTCTACAGGGATATGTTGACTCAAATATGGCAGGTGATAAAGATAGAAGGATGAGTATCACATGGTATGTTTTTACTACAGGTGGAACAACAATAAGTTGGATTTCAAAACTGAAAAAGGTTGTTGCACTTTCAACAACATAGGCAGAGTATGTTGTTGCTACAAAGGCTAGTAAAGATATGATTTGGTTACAGAGGTTTATGGAGGAATTGAGAAAAAAGAAGGAGAATAACAGGTTGTATTGTTACAGTGAGAGTACCATTCATATTGCAAAGAACTCATACTTCCATTCGAATACTAAGAATATACATCTCAGGTACCATTTCATACGATCTGTCTTGGAAGATGGACATTTGAAGTTGGAAAAGATACACACTAGCCATAATCCTGTAGACATGTTAACAAAGGGAGTAATTAGGGAGAAATTGAGTTCCTGCTCAGTTTCAGTTGGTCTTCAAGAATGAATATGAAGATGAGAAATTTTCCAGGTCCAAGAAGGATCATAGTCCAACATATATAGCAGCGGTGGAGTTGTTAAGATTAGTCTTCAACTGAGAGATTGTTGGTTGTGGAGCTTGATTATCTTCCTGATTCAAAGGTCTTTGTTTTCAGCCGTGTTTATACCCCATGAAGACTTTACACCACCGAATAATGTACAATCCTCCACGCAGGGGAGTGCAGGGGGGGTTACCCCTGCGAGGTCTGGGGGCAAGCAAGGGTTTGGGGGCAAAGACCCCGAAGGAAAAATTGACTTGTAAATGTATATTGTAATTTCAATGTAAATCTGTACCTTTCATTATAAGGTCGTAGATCTGACGGTAGAAGTTATGTTAGGATTTTTTTCCCTAGAAGGAAACCCTCTTTTATGAGGGAAATGTATTATGGCTATGAATCATTGCGAATATTGTATTATGAGAGAGGATACTATGAGAGAAAGAAGAGGAAGTTACAATGGGTGTGATGTAGGTGTTAGGCTCCGGATTTATAACATTTTCTTGCTGGTTCTTGAAGATATTGTTTACTCTCCTGAAGTATTTTGTTGAGCAAATGGCATTCTTCCCGTGCTATTACACATATATGTTCCATTATATACAGAAACCATGAAGTGCTTCCAAAGCCACAAATGAGCGAAGAATTCAACTCTAAATGCAACAATAATCCTCTTCTGCGGAGAATAGCTGAACTTTGCAAGAATGCAGGGTGTTGGCTTATAGAGGATAATACTTATGATTATTTTATGATGGGTTGAAACATACTTGTGTAGAGGCTCCACCCATTATCAATGTATTCTCTTTTTCTAAAGATTATGGTATGATGGGCTGGAAAATTGGATAGATAGCATAAACCATTTTATAACTTCTAGGGCGCAATGCCACGACTACCAGAGGTCAGAAACGTTATGTAACATTGCCAGAGATCTTAAACGTGGTGTAACATTGCCAGAGAGAGCTGGAAATGTTATGTAACATTGCCAGAGATCTGAAACGTGGTGTAACATTGCCAGAAAGAGATGGAAACGTTATGTAGCATTTCCAGAGATCTGGAACGTTCTGTAAAGAGATGCCATGCATTGCCAGAGATCTGAAAACGTGTCTCATTCCCCGGTGGTACTCCTGAAACCGTTTTTGTGACTCCTTATTCACCTAGGGCAAAGCCACGCATTACTAGGGAGGGGGAACGTTATGTAAAGGGATGCCATGCATTGCCAGAGGGTTGGAAAACGTGAGATGAGAGCTGCTATGTTGGAGAAATGGGGGAATAGACGTAGCATAGATCAGAGAGAGGAATGGAAGTCTCCAAGCACTGTATTGTTCTTATTT